>JAVJHY012145678.1:0-26919 GCA_035593235.1 Phascolosoma agassizii
CAACCAAAGGCTCAGCGCACATTGGGCAATAACTAAACTTGTTCATAATTTCAGGGGACCGACTTGCATGATCCGTTCCCTGATGCTCCTACACCTCATACGGAATTGCAAAGTCACTGTCACCAACGTGTCCCCCATTAAATTTCTGGTAATATCTAGATTACTTTGCCGTATTTTCAGCGGACTAGCGAATAGCCAGGCACCAACCAAACGAATTAGGCAACCTGCTGAATCCCGCGCTATACCCAGATCCTAGCTGATAGAGGAGCGTTTTTAATGGCATATATATTCAAAGTTCTACTCTCTCCCATAGCATTTGCCATCGGCTTCCTGTGGCCATTGGTCACACAAGTTCTGTTGGCAACGGGATTGGCAACCGGCGGCTGGCCAGTATGGGCAACCAGCGCAGCACTGGTACTACCTTTTGCTCTCATGGCTCAATTTAAGGGGACCTGGGTATGGATCAAGTAGCCCTGTCAGAAAATTTAGAGACGCTGAGCGAAAACCAGCGAGATGTGCTCGAGCGTAAAATTGCTGGCAAGTATATGAAGATCCTTCCTTGGGGTGCGGTGGTTTGGGGCCTGGGCAATTGCCTGATATTCATCTCTCTATTCCCCTTGGTTCTGCTGAATATTCTGCCTTTGTGGATCGCGTTCCCCATCGCCACACTGAACTGCGCGCTGTGCTATCTGCCATCACATGAAGCCCAACACAATATTATTGCGGGCAAGGGCCGACCATTGCGCTGGTTAAACGAACTGGTAGGACATGTCTCACCAATTCCGCTGGTAACGCCCTATCGCGTGTTACGCGCCACCCACATGCAACATCACGCACATTGTAATGATCCCGAGTTGGACCCGGACTACGATGTGCACGTAGAATCCAACGCAGACTTCTTCATCAATCACTTGAAGAACATTCAGCCCGGTAGCAATAGAAATGCCGCCTACGCCCGCTGCCTTGAACGCATTGGCCAACCTAACTTGATGCTTGATGCGCTACTCTACCAGGGTATATACCTAGCCATATTGTTCACCATGGCTTGGACAGGGCACGCAATCGAAGCAGCGTTACTCTGGTGGCTACCCAAAATGATCGCCCAGGTACATCTTCTGTATTACCTGTCTTGGGCACCCCACCACCCGGGCCACGAGCAAGGTCGGTACAAAGACACACGCGCGTTTAAGAGCAAACTAGGCAACGCATTTTCTGCCGGCATGCAATACCACATTGTTCACCATCTGTATCCACGGATTCCGCTGAGCTTGACGCCTGCCGCCTATCGCGATCTCAAACCCTTGTTACAGAAGCGAGATTGCGAACTCGGAGCGCTCTAAGAGTAGTCTAGACGGTACTGACTAGTTAACTTATCAGTACCTCCGTCTATGTTGTCCCGCCTGCTGCACTACCGCGGCGAACAGCCAATTCCTGTTGAATCTCCACCACGCGTTCGGATCGCAGGTTGTATCTGCTAATGAGGACAGCCGGAATAAGTATGAACGCATTCACAATCACTGCATCCGTAATCGCGAGCCTAAAAATAACATCCTCTGGAACCACTTTGTTCGCCAGCCCAGATTCAAGCCCGATGAAATGATCGAGCAACAATCCACCAATCAAGACACCCACACTGCCGATCAGCTTGGTGGCCAGGGCAATGCCAGAAGCGAACACACCTTCCTGGCGATATCCCACGCGATGCTCTTGTTCATCAACCAGATCGGCAAACATCGACAAGGTGGCGATAAAACTGGTGATCGAGATGAACGCCTGTGTTGCAGTCAGGACAGCGAGGAGCGGAATAAACAGAGGACTTTCGTTATCTGGAAAATAACCACCCAATCGAGCACTAACGGCGACCAGGCTGAGTAACATCTGCGCAATCATTGCCGCGCATAATATATGGTGCTTCTGAAAGTGCGGCTGCAACCTGGGTGCGATGATAAAACCCAGAACCGGTCCGGCGATGGCGAACAGCGCCAGACTGCTAAGCTGGTCCGCGGTCAGCCGCCAGAAATAGGTGTTGACCAGCATGTCAAAGACCGCCAGCGTGGAAACGATCGCAAAGTAGATCAAGATCGTCCCCAACAACAAACGATAGTTCTTGCTGCCAAGGGCTGAAATGATTTCACTGACCATCTGTTTCAGGCTTGGGTGCTGATCAGTCAGCGGCTGCAATAAGTAAGGTATTTCTCTGCGGGTAAAATGAGTTGACACAAAACACCATAAGGTTATCAACCCGCCGATCAGGGGACCGAACCAGGCGTAGTTGTCAGGGTTTAACTGCCCCTGGGGGAAATCGGCGGTCGCTGGAAACACCAGCTGAAAAACCAGTACGCTGAACAATCCTCCGAACACACTTGCAATAAGGGGGCGATATGCTGCCAGCGAAGTACGATCTTCGTACGTTACCGCCAATTCAGGAAGCAGCGCACTCCAAGGTACGCTGAACACCGTGAACGTCAACCGCGTGAGAATGAGGAAGCTCATCAACCAAGTGACCAAGAAGCCATCGCTAACGTCAGCCGGTGGTTTAAACAAAAGACAGATGAAGATACCCAATGGCACTGCAGCGGCGTACATAAACGGGTGTCGCCGACCCAGTTTGGATTTGAATTGATCCGAATACGCGCCAAGGACAGGGTCGGAAATCGCATCGAGAAACAGCGCCAAGCCCATGGCCAAAGAGACCGTCGTTGCGCTTACTCCCAGGATTTGGTTGTAGTACAGAAGCAGAAAGGTGCCAATGGCAAAATTCATGTGGCTACCCGGCATCTCGCCCCACGCATACAACAACTTGGACACAACACCCAAGGGACCGGGTCGGTCTAACGCCCTTTTGTAGCCTGGTGCACCGGTAGCGAGGTTCGCATTAGGTCCGCTAGAGTGAGTCATACTTAGTTCTTTGTAACTTAGTCGCTATCGCTGACATACCAGCCTCTTTATTCGTCCATTAGTTTTTGGAATTGCGGAGCACTTCTCCACCTCGCTCACCAGTCAGTTCATTCTGTTCCAGAATGACCCGGCCGTTCACTAGCGTATTACGGTAGCCCACGCCGTGTTGGATCAATCTGGGTGCACCGCCAGGAAAGTCGTATACCCGTTGCGGCTGGCGCTCCTCGACTTGTTCGATATCGAGCACATTGATATCCGCTTTGCGACCGACTTCAAGCGCCCCGCGGTCAGCAAGATTCAACACCCGATTTTGCTTGGCCGTGAGCATATGTATGGTCTCTTCCAGGGAGAATGCGCGTTGATCACGATACCAGTGTGAAATGAAAAAACTGGACCACCCTGCGTCCATAACCAAACTCACGTGAGCACCGGCATCACCAACCCCTGGCACTATCCAGTCCGTCTTTAGGTATCCAGGCAGCACCGTTAGATCTTCGTTGACGAAGCGTACGTGGAATAACCCCAACCCATCGGACTCGAGCTGTAATCGAAGCCAGGTTTCTACCGGATGCTCGCCAGCACTTGTTGCCAATTCCGCTAGACATAAATCATCGGTCTGGGTATAGAACGGACGCTCCGCAGTGCCCATCCAGAACGTCTTGGTCCCCGGTAGCGCGTAACGGGACGATGACAGGGTTTGACCGATGTTGTCCGCCATTTCCATGGTTTTGGCTTCTGCAATGAGCCGTTCTCTGAACGCGTGATCCTGCACCAACGCCAAACGATCAGGTACTTCGGTATCGCGAAGCGCGCGCCAGGCATCCCCTTGAAAACGCATACCGAACAGAATGTTGGTACTAAGACCCGACAGAAAACCAGCCGAACGAGGCTGCGTGGTGCCTGTGATTGCAAGACCATCCGCTCGCATAGCGTCGATGGCGGGTTGATAGGCGCTAGCCCCGTCTATGCCAGGCAGCCAAGGTGCGCTAAACAACATATGGGTACCGGCTGCTTCAAGTTGCAAACGCATGACACGCATTTCTTCGTCCAATGGCTGCGCTTCGATGACACTTTGCAAGATTCCGCCTGCTTGCCCTACCTCACGCGCAATGGCGACTAACTCTTCATCCGGGGCGAAGGTTCCGGGGATTGGCCGCCCATCCGGCATTCGATGCGCCTTCAAACGGTTAACAGAAAACCCAACGGCGCCTTCGCTTATTGATTGACCGGCGAGTTGCGCGATTTGCTCAATCTCTGCAGGGGTCGGCGCTTCTTCCACCGCGCGTTCACCCATGACGTAAAACCGTGTCGCCGCATGACCCACAAGCGCTGCAACGTTGAGCGCTGGATTGAGTTTTTCGACACTATCCAGGTATTGGCCGAAGCTGCTCCAGTCCCAGGGTAGTCCCTGCATGATGGCCTGACGCGGAATGTCCTCCACCGATTCCATCATCCCGGCGAGCAGTTCCTCATCGCCAGGCCGAACCGGTGCGAAGGTGACGCCACAATTCCCCGTCAACACCGTCGTGACACCGTGCCACGAAGACGGCGTCAGCTGTGGGTCCCAACCAACTTGAGCATCCATATGAGTGTGTAAGTCGATAAACCCCGGCGTAACAACCGCACCACGGGCATCAATTTCCCGTTTGCCCTTACCGGACACCGTGCCCAGGGCGGAGATCTTGTCGCCAGTGATCGCGACATCACCCGCGTAACTGTCGTTGAGCATGCCATCGACAATTTGCCCGCCCCGAATCACCACGTCGTATGCCACACCTACCTCCGAGTTTCCGATGAACTGGTTGCTGCCTGCAGCACGGTCGAGCAGCACTAGCAGCCTGTTGCAAAAGTAATATCAGCTCAGCAAACCAAATGACGATACCCAGATAGGGGCACAATCAATTGCGCACGAAGTCACGGATCACCCGGCCTGGCCGCTGGCCGGTGTGCTTACCTTGCTCGATAATGATTTCGCCGCCGACAATGGTGGCATCGTAGCCCGTGCTCCCCACCACGAATCGGCCACCGCCGAACGGCAAGTCGTTCACGTACTTGGGTTGTGTCGAACCTAGCGCGTCGATGTCGATAACGTTGAGGTCAGCGTGCCAGCCTTCGTGCAACTGGCCGCGCTCAATCAGACCGAGGACCGATGCCGGCATACCCGTGAGCTTGTGAACCGCCTCGGGGATCGACATGATCCCGCGTGTACGGGCCAGCTCGGCGAGCAGAAAGGTCGTCGAGTCGGCATCGATGATTTCGCCAACGTGGGCACCGGCGTCGCCGAGGCCAGGCAGGCAATGTGCGGTGGTCATCAGCCTGGCCTGGGCAGCAACGTTGGCACCAAAGTTCCAACCGTTGAAGAGTTCATCACCCTCGCTGTTGAGCAGTCGATCGACCATAAGCTCCACCGGATCGACATCTGCTGCTTGGGCAAGCTCGGCGACGTTGGCCTGGTTGTCGAGATCGTACTCGGGCTTTGGACCTACGCCCATGGGGTGGATCTGTTCGGGCGGCAGCCTGAAGCCATGCGTGCGCCCTTCCTCGACGAGCATTGCCCGCCTCGCAGGATCGCGGAGCGCCGCGACCCGGTCAGCGATGGTCGGCATCGCGAGCAACTCAGCCCATGCTTCGCCCCTGAACGGCGGCAGTTGGGCGAGTCCGAGAAGGCTGCCACTAGGCCGCGTGTGCACGAGTGTGGTGACCTTCTGGCCATCGGCGTTTATCTTAGCCAGGAAGTCCTCCATCACATCAACACAACCATCGCCCTGGCGCAGTGCACCACCGGAGAACATCACATGGCAGCCCTGATCGACGGCCTCCAGCATGACGCGAAACTCATGGGTCGTGGAACCGTCGACGAGGGTCTCGGGGTCAGCGCCCATCGCAACCCCCACCAGAGCCCGACCCATCGACGTGATCTCGGGTACAAATTGAAAGATCGCGCCCTTACCACCACCTTCGACGACCGCTTGCTGGATGGCACGCAACTCGGGCATGCGGGCAAAGGTCCCGGGCATCTGTCGACCGTCAGGCACGGAGTGTCCGTGCAACCGGGACGTCGAGAATCCGACGGCACCAGCGGCCATTGATTCACCAACCAATTCGCCCATTCGAACGAGCTCGGCTTCGGTCGGGTGCTCGTTGTGGTCAATCGAACGGTCGCCCATGGCATCGTAACGGATCGCTGCATGACCGACGAGGCCGACGACGTTCAGCGCCGGCTTGAGGTCCTGCACAGCGTCGAGGTAACCGCCGTAGTCAGTCCACGACCATGGAAGCCCTGCCATGATAGCCTTGGCCGAGATGTCCTCGACCGACTCCATGATTCCCGCCAGCGTCTCCTCGTTCCCACGAGAGACCGGAGCAAAAGACACTCCACAGTTACCCACAAGGACCGTGGTGACGCCATGCATACTGCTCGAAGTCAGTTCAGGATCCCAGCCCACCTGGGCGTCTAGGTGGGTATGCGCATCGATGAATCCAGGGGTAACGATGCGACCGGTCGCGTCGATCACGTTGTTAGCTTCGGTCCTTGAGGCGTCGCCGATGCGGGTGATCCGACCGTCGTCGACGACAAGGTCGGCGCGAAATGGATCGGCACCCGTGCCGTCGATCAGCATCCCATTCTTAATCACTAGATCGTGAACCATGCCAGTCTCCTTCTATTAGCGTCGGTAACACGGCGTCAGCCGCATTGCCAACGCATCTGCCGAATCAAATAATTAGAGAGGACTATAAATTTCGATAGCTCTCTAGTCAAGAATCGAAAATGCTATGATCGGCGCTTGAAGACGGAAGACTGATGACGAGTTTGCGCGAGAAAAATAAGGCCAAACGGCGAGACGCGATCCTCGACGCGACGCTCGATCTCCTGCAACGTGCGCCCGCAGGGACGGTCACCACCGAAGACATCGCCGAACAGGCCGAGGTCTCGCCTGCCACCGTGTACAACCTCATCGGCACGAGGGAGCAGCTCTACTTCGCACTCGTCGACCGTGCGAATGCGGAGGCAGTGCGCACGGCGTACAAACTCAGCGACGATGGCAGCGACCTCTTTGAGCGCATCGCTCGCCTCCTCGACGCGTACATCGACACCTGGACGGCGAAGGCTGCGGCATGGCGGCAGATCATTATGGCGCTGCCTGATGCCTCGACGCGGACCACATGGACAACCGTTGATCCTGCAACGCCGATCGTCGAACTCCTGACACAAGCGCAGACCGAGGGGCGGCTTCGGGCTGACGCGCATCCGTACGCGCTCGGACAGCAGGCCTTTGTGTCGTACATCGGAGCGATGTTCGCGTGGGCCGTCGGTGCGCAATCGAACGAGACGTTCTCCATAGCAGCGCGCCATGGGCTCCTCGTGGTCATCGCGGCGGCAGCCGTCGACGAGGAGCGACCCGCACTACTCACACAACTCGGCGACGTCGGCGACAAGCTGAATAAATATCTCTCACCTGGGCGCAGCGTTTAGAGCGTGTCTTGAGAATAGGAAGAATAGGTACTGACACCCTAAGCCAAAGATTGATTACAAACCCCAGGCAAGCAGAACACCTTGCTTGAATATTCCCGCGCAGAGTGTCAAATTCTAAAGCCAAGCCCATTCGCAACGGTAAAACCATGACGCCGTCCCTTCCGCCAGAATTTTCAGAAGAAGCGATCACCGCTGCATCAGCAGAAGCAACAACACCCTACCGCGACTTTGTTCGCTCACGCGAGCCCTATCAATCGCTTTTGCAGGCCAATCCATTCATGCGGCCACCCAAAACAGACGAACGGTTAGTGTGGGGCGAAGGCAAATACTACGACACCACTGTGGCTCGCAAGCATCCCTACTGGAAAGACTTCGCGTTACCAAAGCCAGGAAAAGACATCGCCCAGCTTCGGCTTGATCTTCACAAGTGGGGTTACTGTCTCATTGAAGAAGCCCTGTCCGCCGAACAGAATCAACTGATTTACCAGCGAGTCGTAGAACAGGCTCAGGCGGAACGCGACCTTGGCATTGCCTACCTGAGCCAGGCGCAACAAAACGTCTGGTCGCTGGTCAACAAAGGCGAGATATTTATTCCTTGCATGACCCATGAGACTGAAGCAATTCAGGCAGGGCGGGTTATCGAACACCTGTTAGATGAAATGCTGGGTTCCGGCTGGCACCATTTGAGCTACATAGCGAACATCTCATTTCCAGGATGTCACCCGCAGGGGCTGCACCAAGACCAGGGATTGGCTGGCTCCTACAAATTTTTAGACGCACCGATTCTCGTCAACACCATCTACATATTGCAGGACGTGGATGAGTGTAATGGCGGTACCTTGGTGGTTCCTGGATCTCACCAGCGATATATCGACGGAAACGGCACCTTCGGTCCATTGCCACCACCGATCAATCTTGAGGCACCAGCCGGTACCATTATGATAATGGACGGACGTGTACTGCACGGCGGTGCGGTGAATCGTTCCGATGATCTTCGCTATATCATCACCAATTCAGTGGTCCGGCCTTTCATTCGACAACAGGAATTATTTCACTTAACGATCAGCCCCGAAATCCTCGCGCGCGCCAATGACAAATTCTTGTGGCGTTGTGGGTTTCAGGCCAACGGCCAACGAAGCATGGTAGAAGGCTACGGCTACTACGGAACCGGCAAGCAAGGGGACGGTAATGGTGCCATCGTGAACGCTCGCCTAGCGATGGATGCCGGTGAGTACCGGCGCATTGGCGAACTAATCCCCGGCGAACCACCGAAAGAAACGCCAACGCTAATGCACATCCAACAGCAGAATGAATCTCACCGGAAGATTGCGGATCAAATAACTCAACGTATCAAGTCGAACCAGGACCAGTAGAACTGCTGCTGACAAGCTAAGTGCAGTTAGGCTAACTCACGTTGTATTCGCTTTGCCAAAGCTGCACTTTCTCCCTGTTATCCGGTAAGTCGGCAGACGGTTGGATATTTAAACACCCGACTCGAAGACTACCGTTGAAACCTCAAACCAGCACCTTCTCACTAGCTTCCTCAGCTATGTGCCTTGCGGCATGCCGGCCATATTTAGCAATGATATACATCAAACCAAAGTGCATACCGCCAAGTACTAGCATCGCCAAGCCCACCTTGGTGCTGACATATTCCATAGCCCCCGGTAAATCGTGTGGGCGAGATCTGCACGGGCACCAAATGCTTCCACCAAAAACACGAATCCGTTAGTACTTAAGGTACGCGCAACCCAAATCATCATGGCGACTGTGATTGCGATATAAGCCATGAAGCTTGATTCAATGATCATTTCTTTTCTCCTACTAATGTTCGAAAAATGGTAGGCGGGTGGATATAGGCGACGCTTCCTGCATGACAAAAGCAGAATCGAACTATTTTATACTTAATATAGTCAGATAGTTAGAAGGCTCCTGATTGATCAATTGGGAGCTTTGCTACCAATGTCGGAAGCCTGACCGGCATTTGTACAAACAATCCCATAGTTACCTATGGTTCAACGTAAAATTCGCATTTGGTTGAGTAAACGAGACAGAGTTACAGCAATAAATCGAACATTTTGTGCAACGCTGACCCACGAAAAAGGTTAATTTGTTACCACCAAATCAGATCTAGAGAACAACACTATGCAAATTACCGCGAGTGAAAGAAGCCTGGCAATCAAAGACCAAGTTGTCGATTTCATGCACAAACATATTTACCCCATGAACAAGCACTATCATGAAATCGAAGCCAGCGATCGTCGCAACGACCCGGAAGCGCTCGCCTTTATTGAAGAGCTACGCGCCAAAGCCAAAGGGCTCGGTCTATGGAACCTGTTTTTTCCACACCTGCGTGACGATGAGCCAGGCACTGGGCTTAGCAACTTTGAGTACGCGCCAATATGCGAAGAGATGGCCAAACTTCCGTGGGCCTCGCAAGTCTTCAACTGCAATGCACCCGTCACCGGCAACATGGAGTTACTGGGTGCTGCGGCCAATGAAGAGCAACGGCAGAAATGGCTGCGGCCGTTACTGGAAGGCGAGTGTCAGTCCAGTTTTGTCGCCACAGAACCGGAAGTCGCGTCTTCAGACGCGACCAACTACCAGACCACCATTGTGCGCGACGGCAACGACTACGTAGTCAATGGCCGCAAGTGGTTTATATCCTGGTCTATGCATCCGAACTGTCGGTTTATGATTGTGATGGGCAAGACCAATCCGGATAACCCCAGCCGACACAAGCAACATGGCGTTATTATCGTTCCGATAGATACCCCTGGCGTTGAGATACTTCAGGACACAACAGTGATGAACGCATACCACATTGGCGGCCATCCCGAAATCCTGCTGCGCAATGTTCGTGTGCCAGCCGAGAACTTGCTGGGCGAACCCGGCGACGGGTTTGCGATTATGCAAAGCCGAATGGGACCCGGGCGCATCCACTACGGTATGCGTTGCGTGGGCCTGGCTGAAGTAGCCCTTGGCTTAATGATGTCCAGGGCCAAAGAGCGCGTTGCGTTTGGCAAGTATTTGCATGAACACGGCAGCGTCGCTAACGATATCGGGCGCTCACGAATAGAGATCGACCAGGCACGGCTACTCACCATGCACACTGCACAAGCGCTCGATGAAAAAGGTGTGAAAGGCGCTCGCAAAGAAATCAGCATGCTTAAGATCGTTGGTACTGAACTTCTGCAAAATGTCTCCGAACGAGCCCTTCGCGTGCACGGTGCCATGGGGGTATCAAATCAGACACCGCTCGCAAGCCTGTTCACCTTGGGCATGCACTTAAGTATTGCCGACGGACCCAGCGAAGTGCACTTGCCCGGAATCGCGAAGGCAGAGCTAAGGGACCACGATCCCGCTGAGTTCCTGAAGTACTATGACATACCTATGCGATAGTCGTTAAATCACAGGTACTGAAGAGTTAAGTAATTGGGTGGTGCGCCCAGCACACACCCAATGCGTTACCACCCGTCTACTATCCAAACCCAACCAGGAAAGACCAACTGCAAAAATTCAACCTCTCCACCCTTAGTTCCAAACTTTGCATCGTCACACGCGCCGCCAACAACGGTATTGGCAGGGGTATCTGCAAGCATAGGGCGGGTGTGCCTGGCATGCATGTGGTGATTCTGGACCTGCATAAACAGCCGGTCTCATCTGCGGCAGATCGGCTTCGTAAGGCCTACCCCACGCTAAAGTGTTGGGGATTCAATGTGATGTCACCGACCCAGCAGCGCTTGAAGCGGCTCACAATCAAATCAAAGCTGCATTTCCTGATACTCAGCGAATGCCGAAGCTTGTGCCGATATCTTGTCATACAGCTCGGTACGCTTAGGTTCGGCAACCACTTCTGCTGATACTGAAGATTCAGAACTCCGCACCTCGATCTTTGCTTGCGGATTCGCTACAAGATTGTTTAAACACGGCGATTGGTAGGAGAACCCGAATAAGACGCGATATAGCGGGCGACCATTTTATTGGCTCCTGGATAACTGAAACGTAGCCAATCAGCATGATAATTCTGGTAATTTCTCGCCCCTAGTTGTGTACCATGTTATTTACACGCACAAAAAACAGCAATGAGTGGTATGGAAGACACGCGTTGGAGTCTGGTAAAACGAGCAACGCATGACAAGATTGCACTAGAAACGCTCTGTAAAAGCTATCGGCCTGCAGTGCTGGCGTGGTTTATTCGCCAGAAACTAACGCCGGAGTCTTCCGAAGACTATACCCAGGCTTTTTTTCTGCATCTTTTGGAAAAGAACACATTAGAGTTCGCTGATCCGTCTAGAGGTAGATTTCGAACGTTTCTTCTGACTTCGATTAAGAACTTCTATTTGAACGAAGTCGCTAAGGTTTCCGCTCAAAAACGTGGTGGTGGGCACGGCCACATCCCGTTTGATGATCAGGTAGCGAGCTCGGACTCCCCCGAGGCCGCTTTCAACCGTGATTTTGTCGCTATTCTGTTGGCAAGAGCGCTGCATCAGCTGCACGAAGAATTTATCAGCACCGGGAAGGGAGACCTCTTCCAACATCTCCAACCTTACCTCGCCGAATCGCCGCAACCGGAAGAATATCAGGAGCTAGCAAATTCACTGGGCATGCGGCGCAACACGATTGCGGTCGCAGTACATCGTCTTCGTGCGCGCATGCGCGAAATCACATTGAACGAATTACGAGATACGGTTGCCAGCGAAGCAAATTTTGCGGAAGAACTGGCTGCGTTGAAGGACACGCTGGGGTAGTACGCATGATTGATTTATTTGTCGATGCACTGCCAGACCTTATAGCAACACTGGTTGGTGTCGCAATCGGGGGCATTGGCGCGTTGTTCGCAAATCGACGCTCTGAGCTCTCTCGAATACGGCAGCGCAAGCAGATCATCCTGCGCAATATTTTACAGGAGCTTGTGGATTCGTATAACGCAATGCAAGCAGCACTACCCGTTTACGAAGCGCACGGTGGGGTGAGTTTCTACATCAGCACCATTGCTTGGGAAACGGCAGTTGCATCGGGTGATTTGCCAGAGATCATTGGCTTTGAGCTTGCCGATAGCATCGAAAACCAGTACTCCATGTACTTTCATTTGCGATACTACCTCTCGGAATATTCCGCCACTCTGCATTCGTCAGCATCCGGTGACGAGGCAGCGGGGCTACAAAACATTTATCGAGAGGCGATTATCAAAGGATTGAACGCTGCCAGCCAGCATCACCCGCATGTAATTTCGCGGATCGAAGCCGCCTGAGACGAACGTTAAGTTCTAAAAGGAGAAACCTAACTGAAGATACAGCGCCTGCTCCGTGGTGTTCGAATTTTTTCCGTCGACTAGCCGTTGGGTCCACGAGGACAATGAGTATTTGCTGTTGATCTTGTATTCGACGCCTACCCCAACGTTCACGAATTCGTGAGACATCGTCTGGTCATGATAGTACCAGACGTCATCGGTTAAACTTGGAAAGTCCTCCGGAAAATCAAGCCCCTTACCTATTCTTCCAATGGCGAACAGGCGCGCGGTCCAATTTTCATTGAAAAAATAGCCTGCCTCAGCCTGAAAGCGATGGTGATCAACGTTCACGCCACCTGGTGCGGTTTCTGTGAACATATACATGTACTCGCCTCTGAGGTAGAAGTTAGTAAATCCAATAGGACCCCCGGCTTGCATGCCGATACCTAATTTTTTTAGGCCATCACCGGGTGCTGCTAACCCGAAGACGTCATAGTTATGGCTAGGAAACTCAATTAGCATGAAGGGCGTGAAGCTCAAATCTCGATAGCTAAAATGTCGATACACCCCCGCTTCAATGTTAGCAAAGGCACCGTGATATTCACCATCGTCATAAAACTCTCGATCTGGCCTGGGGTTATCTAACAACAACGGGTCATGGGCGACGCCACCGGAGTATTTTTTAGACACATAGGGAACACCCAGGCTGACCGACCATTGATCATTGATATCGTAAAACCAATCAAGCTGAATGGTTCTAGCAACAAGCCTTCCGTCTAAAGTGAACTTATCTCCGCTACTGTCCCGGTAATTTTCCTGTTCAACATACTGCACTTCAACAGATACATGATGACGGTTACTTTCTGCTGCCTGGGTCGGAGGGATTAGTCCAAGCGCCATGAACAGACACAAGCTTGAATAGATAGGTTTCATTTTACGATTGAGATTCTACTATGGCGTTCACCAGCCCGATGATCTCCCGGCCTCCGGAAACCGTGCTGATCGCCGCCCCATATTTGTCTTGGGCAGACACCAAATTGGCACGTCCACGAACATAAGGCAGGATAAAAGACTGCACCTTTGTCTCCGCCGTTTCGTCAATACCATTCAATGTTTCGTACGGCACAATGACAACGTTGTAGTTGTCCTGCACCATGGCTCGGCGCAATGCATCTTGGGAACCTACCACTACCACATGGTGCCCCGCCTTTTTTAGCGCTCTGGAAGCGAGTGACCTTTTAGATGA
Organism: Phascolosoma agassizii; assembly: GCA_035593235.1. Taxonomy (NCBI): domain Eukaryota; kingdom Metazoa; phylum Annelida; class Sipuncula; order Phascolosomatiformes; family Phascolosomatidae; genus Phascolosoma; species Phascolosoma agassizii. Next base: position 13,852 of record JAVJHY012145678.1, read on the forward strand.
GGTCATGACTAGCACCGTCCCGGGGACCGTAGCCTTATAGGCCTGATATTTGAGGCCGTGCCCCGCGCGAAACTTGTTTTCGCCGCAGGCCTGTGCGGAACCTGTCATAGCCAGTAACGTGATGCATCCTGCAAGCGCTAAGGCCAATTGTGAATAAACGCGCATATGGCTTATCTCCCTGTTGTTTCTTTGTTCAAAAAAACTGCCTCACTATTAAGATACAACAAATTCGCCGACCGATTACAAATATTATGAATTTAGTGGAATTGCCGTTATCGCGAAAAATACGGGGTTCCTGATGGTATCGAGCCAATCTAGGGTAACAGAGCGAACCGCTTTCTCAGGGTGCGGATTTTCAATGAAGGGGTTACTGACCGGCATCTGGTAGCCATCCCAAAAGAAAGTAGCAACGGTTGTGAGTAACCAGCCGATAGGCACGGGTGCATCGTCGTTTGTCCAACCTGGAAGGTGTACTTGCGTGAGCACCGGAACTGAAGTTTGGCTTCCGTCTACATAGGTGTAGACAACAGAGAATTGTTTTTCCGCCGCTGGTGTTGGTTCGTAAAGGCCCGCATAAACAAGCATGTTTACCCCTTTCAACTGTTGCTCATCGATTGAGAGGGATATCGGCTTCATGGTGTAACGGGCACGCATAGAGTTATCCTTGGGTCGATTCTCTATGGTAGTGGCCGCTAATACCGCGCCGCGTATGTCGTATTCAACACCATCTATTTTTTGGACACCTAACGGGAAACCGGTCATGTCCACCAGGATATCGCCATTTTCATGATTAACCTTGTCAGGCGCCATGGTGTAAGCGTCGGTTAAATCGAGTAACAAGGGGTCGGTGTCGGCTGCCCGTTGGGGAATGTCATGCCCTTCAATAGATTTAGCGGACTGCGCCATGCCGGGGCGAATTTCCTTGCTCCAACTGTCCATCTCATTCGAGTCAAATTGAAGTTCCCGCACATCCGGGTCGATCCACTGACCCAAACGGTTTTGAACGGCAGTGATGCCTTCTTCTAGTAATGGCTTTTGAGTTAAGTCCCATGTCGCAATTTGCCCAAGCGCCGTGCGAACCAACAACGTTTCACCATCTGGTGAGAATGCCATCTTAGCAATGGTGTCATGGCCGGGAAGTTCGAAGCTCATCAACAAAGGCAGTGGGTCGCCAACCTGGTTGTAAATCTGCACCTCGTTCCGCGACGCTCGCGCGAAGTAATTATTGTCTGCGTTCAGTGCCATGCTCGGCACAGGTTGTTCGGTGAATGCGCGATCCAGGCGGCGGGCAGATTTATCCCCTTGGATCAGAAAATCTTGCGTCGAGCCCAAAACGAGTGGATCAGCGCCGACAACGGCAATCGAGTGGGCCGCAATCGCTCCAACCTCAACCACAGGGTGGGCGACATCGGCCCCACGTTGCCAACGCATGACCGTGTCGATTTGCCGATCAAAGTTGAATTGAGAAAAAATAATATCATCACCGGCCAGAGCGAAAGCGCTGATCCGGTGGTTCTCGTCCGGGAATACCCGAAACTTGTGTTCCAAATCAAGGCTACTAAATACGTCAATGCGATCGGGATTGGTGCCGAAAACGATGAGTTCGTCGTTCTCGGATGAAAAAGTCATCTCTCGTAGCGGGCCCGGTAAGGCTAGAGTAGATAGCAACATGCCTGAACTCAGGTTGTAAACTTCGACGATTTCCTCGAAGAAACCATTTGCCGTGCTGCCAAACGACACCGCAACTCGCTCACCATTAGCGCTTTGCAGGAGGCGTTGAGGAGAGCCGCGTAACAAAAATTCAACTTCTAACCTGAGCGTTCTAGAGTCTTGATCGACAGTGAAAACCTTTAGCTGAGCCCCAACCGAAACCAATAGAATACCATTTGCTATTTCTGCAAAACCGGGTATTTGACCTAACTCTAACCACGCAGTTGCCGCACTGTGCGAGGAGATGTCATAGAGCCGTATATGATGACCTTGAGTATCAACCACTAGACGCCCATCAAACTGCACCCGCTCTGGAATCTGTCGTGCAGCCCTTGCGGTAGAGATATTGCTTCGTGGTAGACGCCACACATTGGTCCAGCCATTGGCTTCGGCAGAAATAAACAGCCCTACCTTCGGTGACCAAGCAAACGCGTGTGGGCTCGTTCGTTCGGCCAACGCTACGGGAGCTGCTACCAGTCTCACGGCTGCGCGCGGATAAATGCTAGGTTCGGGCACCCGCCATATTGCGGAACGCTGGTCACCGCTAACAAGAAGCAGCTGCTGCTCGCGATTCACCTCAACACGCTGTACAGAAAAGTCGTGTGACAATGAACCACCGATGGCTTTGTCAGTCGTCAAGTCAAACACGAATACCGTGCCGTTTTCTGCGCCGGAAGCAAGCCATTGATCATCTTCGGAGAATGACACCCAACCCACACGGTCACTGGCAATACCAGGAAGCGAACGGATTTCGCCAGTCACGCCATCCATCAACCAGGTACGCCCACCGACATCGCCAATAGCAACCTGAGTGCCCTGATGATTGGCACGCCAAGAAGAGATCGCTTGTGCCTCCGGACGTCCAACAGTAGTAATCAGTTCATCCAGACCGCGCAAAAGCGCTGCGGGTTGCACGGTATCGTACACTGTTGCCGTGTACTTTCCTCCATTCAGAGGCATCCATGGCAGATGGCGTAACGGCGACGCTCGGACTTCATCCGAGATAGGACGCCATGGATCGAGCTGCCAGAGCTGCTGGCTATCATCCTCTGGAGCACCCGATCCGTAACGCGTCACGGCTGTTTTGCCATCGCGGCTATACATCACACTGCGGAAGTCCTTGCTTAACCGAGGGGGCGCGATGAGTTCAGAACGATCGAGATCGATCATAACCATCGCCCCGGATGGTTGCGGCACCCACTCCAAGTTCTCTACGGTCACAACGACGCGGCGTGAGTCCACGAACTCGATCATTTTTGGCGCGGTGGTTGCGTAGACAGCCAGCGCCCCGCCCAGGTGAATCGACCCTAAGTTAGCCAACGTTGCGCTGTTGTACCAACGCAGGACACCATCACTGTGGGCACTAACCAGAAGCTGGCCATCATCGCTCAGGGCGATCGCCGTAATACTGGGTGGCAGCTGTGCACGCCTGAGCAAAACTGGCGCTGCATCCAGTACTAGATTTGCGCTGACTAAGTCGTCTTTCGATGAGACCTCGCTGCCGAATGGTGCAGCTTCACTCGCGTTTTGGAGCAACATGGCCGCAGCCTGGAATCCCTTACCGTCTCTAGCTAGGGTCCTGGCACTCTCTCTGCGACTATCCCACAACAAGTTCTGTATTGTGAAGGAATTGTCTTCAGCTCGAATCCACTGGGCCGAGGTGGTCGCCAAACCGGCAAGCAGGATGAGGAGCGCAGAGGCTGAGGCCAATGCTGCTCGCGGTTCACGCTCGGTCCACAACATCAACTTTTGATACCACCTGAGCGGCCGTGCTGAGACGGGTCGATGCTCTAAGAAGTGGCTGAGATCTTGTGCGAGCGTGTGTGCGCTTTGGTAGCGCGCTTGTGGATTTTTTCGTAAGCACTTGGCACAGATATCGTTCAGGTCTTTGGGAATATTTTCGGCATGTTCGCGCGGGGCGAGTACCTCATCGGACTGGACCCGTCGCAAAGTCGCGACGACTGTTTTCCCTTCAACTGGCGGTCGGCCAGTTAAGCATTCAAACAGCAATGCGCCAATGCCATAAACGTCGGTGCTCGGGGATAAGCGTGCAGTGCCTTGCGCTGCTTGTTCTGGCGCCATATAGCTGGGTGTCCCGGATATCTCATTACTTTCTACATCCAGGTACCCACCAAGTTGTTTGGCAAGCCCAAAATCAGCCACCATTGGTTCTTTTTGTTCATCTAACAAGACATTGGACGGCTTTATGTCTAGATGAAGCACCCCGAGCCGATGCGCAAAGTCTACCGCGTTGGCCACCGTCCTCACGATTGTTGCGGCCTCTGCAGGCGACAATACCCCTGCGCTCGAAGCGATGTGTTCACCCAGTGTTTTACCTTTAACCAATTCCATGGTGAAGAAATTGAGGTCATCTTGCTCACCAATGTCGAACACCGTCACGATATTGGGATGCTGCAACCGGGCTGCCGATTGGGCTTCTTTCTGGAATCGCGCAATGAAGTCTTTAGACGACCATGGACCCGCAGCCAGAAGCTTTAGGGCGACTTCGCGATTAAGTGACGCTTGCTTCGCCCGATACACTACTCCCATTCCACCCTGGCCCAGTTTTTCGAGCAGTTCATAGTCGCCAAAGGCTCTTTGTTCCGGGTCCGTTAAATCAAGATCAAGATCTGCAACACTGAGTAAGGCCAAATTCTGACCACCGTTATCCTTTTGCGGTGTCGACGCGATGCCAAAAGCAAGGTCGGCCAAGGCACCTGCTTGACGAAAAATTAACGACTCAATGGAGCGCGTATCGGCCATCTACTGCAAAATTGTGTGAACAGTGCTGCGCTCAGCGTCTAGTTCCGCAGGGTCGAGTATTGTATTGGCCAATTCCTCAAAGCTAATTTCTGTGTACCGGGCGCGCAATCGCTTAAGCGCGATGGTTAGGGACAAAGGTGATATCTGTAACGTTTCAGCAAGTTTCTGCGATTGAGCAGGTGAAGGTTCCGCCGTCAGATAGTCAACCAGATGCTCAAACAACGTCTGCTTGCCGTTATGCACGGCTTCGTCTCTTAACCGAGTCATGGTGCGGACCATCAACTCGCGAACGTATCGTTGATCAAAAGCATCCTGTAAATCCGCGGATAGCCCACCCTCAACGCCGTAGCGGTATTCAACATTTTCAAGATCCGGAGCCGAATTCAGTTCCATACTTGCTTGAGCTGGCTGACCGCAGAACTCTTTCAAACGTGAGTACAGGTAAGATCTAAACGGTTCTTGAGGCTGACTAACAACCAGGTTGACCACCAGCTGTTGAATGAACCCCCCTGTATAGGCGTAGGCATTGGTGGGCGAATGCCCAAGACTTCGTAAGTGCGCAAAGATGGGGTAGAAGTACCCTACGCCTAAGTTAACCAAGATGGATTCACGATCCTCTTCTTCGTTCGAGGAATTCGCGATGATCGACCAGGCGGTCAAGGCTGGTTCAGCATTAATGGATGAGTGTGTAATAGCCAATATTTTACAAGCTGTAATTTAGTCAGGTTGAACACGCACTAGCTGATACCGAATCTAGGTTACCCGATTACTGCGAAATGTCTTCTTTATAAGCCAGATGCAGCATGGCCATTTGCTCAAACGCCGCGCGCAGCTCATCTAGGCCCTTGTGCCGGGCGGTCGCCAGCTCGCCGGGTGCAGTTTTGTAGATCACCTCATGCTCCGCATTCGCTAGGACAACGGCAGGTATGCCACCCTCGACGGGATTTCCCCAATCCTCGACGAACTCGGTGTTGTGATCCCAATTCCCAATATCGACATGCATCACTATAAAATTATGCTCAATGGTTGGTTGTACGGTGTCATCCCGCATCACCTGGCTCAGTCGCCGACAGTCTTCACACCAGTTCGCACCGAATATAAGCAATATAGATTTGCCTTGTTTTAATGCTAACTGAGTTTTTGACGCGAGCACTTCGCTGGGGTCTGCGGCGGTTTCGTATAGGAAGTCGACGTTTTTGTCGCGTTCGCAGCCACCTGCTAGCACAGCCGTTATGAACAGGTAAGCCAGCAGCAGAAGGCGAACCCTAGAGCGAGTGTTGAAAGATCGCAAAACAAACACCAGTAACTTTGCCTACTATGCAGACGGTCAGTATGTGTACCACAGCTAAGAAACTTTGTTCAACTCCCAAGAGGCTTCGTTGGAGTAACACTATGCCTACCCCTAGGCATCGCGCCACATGGGACACCCAATACAACCAATTTGTTTCGGTTTCACTCAGCAATCCCCTGCACATTCTTGAACAAGCCACAAAAACAGGTAATTTCTCCCGCTGGATTCGTTAGCAAGGATTGGGGACCACCCCGCCTTTAAACTAACGAGGAAACAAGGAATGCAGAATTTCAAAAAATCATGCACATCTCTAACTACGCCAAAACTAAGCGGTATCAACCTGTTGGCGGCACTCCTATTATTTATGCCGAATTTGGGATGGACACAGCAAAGTGAATCTCACACAGCACAGCTACTAACGTTTCCGCTGCTGGGTCCAGTCGTGCCGGTTGAGAATAGCAGCTCGACGCTATTGCGAAACGACAATGGCGTAACCGTGCGGGTGCGAACTAACTCGCTCTCTAGGGGTGATGCCATAACCCTATGGATGATCGTGTTCAACTATCCGGATCAGTGTACGCATGCAACTGAAATCAGCCTGTGTAGCGATGCGGACTTAGAAAACCCTGAAGTGGTGGGAGATGTTTTATATACCGCAGGGAATGTAGTGGGAGGAACAGGCAAAGCGAACTTTGCTGGCCACAAATCCATCGGTAGCAATGACGGTTCGATTTTTGTACCGCTACTACCGCCAGGTGTGCAACCAGTCGGTCTGCAAAACCCACGCGGTGCTGAGATTCACATGATTGTGCACACCCACGGTCAGAAGTTACCCGAGTACATGCCCAGTATGATTCAAACATTTGGCGGAGGGTGCGTGGATCCTGGTGCACCCTTCATCGGTCTGCACTTTCCTGAATGGGGTGACCAAGGTCCAAACACTTGTCTGAGTCTGCAATTTGCAGTTCATCAGCCTGATTAGCTGCAGGTAACTTCGTTACGGCACCGAGCTTACAGGGACGTTGCGAGGTGCCACTTTTTACTGCCACAGCCTCTCCCTCCATTAAAACAGGTAGCGCTCGGCAGCCTCAGGGCGGTTTGATTGTGATCGCAAAAATCACCGGGGGCAGATCTGAGGTGTCTAGCCAATCAAGCACAACTGCCCGCACCGGTTTAGATGGATGGGGATTCGCCACCAGTGGATTACTTATCGGTGCTTGATACCCATCCCAAAAATACGATGCCACCGTGGTAAGAAGCCAGCCAATGGGAACGGGTGCATCATCCTCCGTCCATCCGGGAACATGTTCATGGGTCATAATCGGGGCGACTGCTTCACTGCCGTCGGCATATTTAAAAACTACCCTAAAATACTCGGTTGGTGTGGGGGTTGGGGTGATGAGACGAGCAGAAAACAGAACGTATACGCCCTGCATGAGCCGGTCATCGGTGGGGAGCTCAAGCGTATCCCGCAAATAGCGCTGTTCCATAGAGGTGTCCCCACCCCTTGTTTCAACATCGGATACAGCGAACAGATAGCCACGAATATCGTAGTCCACTCCATCGATCCGCTGCACTCCGGTGGGGAAACCGGTCATGTCGATTAATGAGTCACCAATTTCATGATTAAGCGTTGTCGGTGTCATCGTATAGAACTCAGTCAAGTCCAAAAGCTCCGCTGCCACACCACTCGCGCGTTTAGGAATGGCTTTCCCTTCAATGGTTCTTGCCGCTATGGGGGGAGCAGGACGCGATTCTTCCGACCGTGCAACGGTCGCTAGAATTGCTTCCGTATCAGAAGGCGCTTGAGGATCTGACCAGAGCCCTATTCGGCTCTGAGTCTTTGCCAGACCTTCGGTTCGGAGGGTTTCGGTGCTCAAATCCCACAATACATATCGACCACGGGCTGTTCTTGCTAAGAGATGCGACCCATCCGTGGTGAACTTGAGTTTGGCGATGGCATCATGGCCAGAAATTTCAGCTTGCAGTAATCCGGCCAGCGGTTGTCCACGTTGATTGAAGATTTGCACTTCGTTACGCGAGGCGCGCGCAAAATAGCCGCCGTCGGGTGCGAGAGCAAAAGCGGGAACCGGTTGATCACTAAAAGCCCTTGCCAGCAAACGCGCTGACTGACTACCTTGCATCAAATAATCTTGTCGTGAACCCAGCACCACGGGATTGTCGCCGACTACGTCTATCGCATGCGCACCGACATTGCCAACGCGATATAGTGTTGCGGTCTCGTCAGATCCGCGTTGCCAACGAACAACGCTATCTGTTTGGTCACTAAATCCATATTGAGAAAACAAGATGTCTTCGCCCATTAACGCGAAGGTACTTATGCGATGACCTTCATCCGGAAATATTCGGTACTTATGTTCCAAGTCTGCTGCGCTAAAAATGTCAATGCGATCCGGGTTCGTACCAAAAACAATAAGCTCATGACCATCGTCAGAAAACACCATCGACCGAAGCGGGCCAGGTAGCGCTAAAGTTGCCTCGAGTAGGCCAGAATCGTTGGCATAAACCTCTACCACCTCTTCAAAGAATTGATTAGCTGTGGTACCAAAGGTCAATGCCAATCGATTGCCGTTAGCACTATGTACGAATCTTTGTGGCGACCCACGTAAGGAAATTTCATTGCTCAGAACCAGACTTTTCGACGCGGGGTCCAAACGAAATTGTTGCAACGTTGGGCCAACAGACACTGACAAAATGTCGCCACCCCACTCAGCAAAACCTGGCGCTTGGCTTAACTCGACCCATTGAGACTCAGGCTGCCGCGCTACCGCATCGTAAAGCCGAACGTGCTGGCCCTCAACATCCACCACCAAGCGCCCATCGAAGTACACTCGCTCTGGCAGTTGCCGCGCTGCACGCGCGCTCAGTATTTTTGATTCTGGCAGCCGCCAGAAGCTAACCAACCCGTTGGGCTCAGCCGATACGAACAATCCTACCGACGGCGACCAGCCAGTCACATGCTGATCAGAAGGTTGTGAAAGCGCCGCGGGGTCCGCACTCAACCGAACCGCGGTGCGCGGATAAAGGCTGGATTCATGCAGCCGCCAGATGGCGCTTCGCTGCTTGCCGGTGACCAACAACAACTGACTCTGTTGATTGACCTGCGCTCGGAGCACCGGGAAGTCGTGATTCAAGCTGCCACCAATGACCCTATCTGCGGCCAAATCGAAGACGAAAACCGAGCCATCTTTGGCGCCGCTTACAAGCAACGCATCGTCTTCTGAGAAAGACACCCAACTGATGGCATCTCCCGCGATGCCGGGTAAAATCCGAATCTCGCCCGACCCGCCATCGATGATGCGCGTGCGCCCCTGAGTATCTCCAAACGCTATTTGCGTGCCCTGGTTATTCGCTCGCCAGGCGCTAATCGCATAAACATCAGGTCTGCCGGCCGTGGCAACCAGTTCATCCATATTGCGCCAAAGGGTAATGGGCTGCATCGTGGGGTAAACCGTCGCACTAAATACCCCGTTATTTAAGGGGAGCCAGTTTAGATGACGCATCGGTGAACCAAGTACCTCCGCCGAGATGGCCTGCCAAGGCTCAACGCTCCACAGCTGCAACCGATCATTGTCTGTGCTTCCGTGACCAAATTTTAGGGACGCATGCTTGCCATCCAAACTAAAGGTCGCACTAATAAAGTCTTGATCTAGCCGCGGCGGGAGCAGCAGCTTTTTTGACTCTAGATCTACCAACGCCATGGGTCCGGATGGCTGAGGAAGAAATTCATAAGACTCTTGGGTGACCACAACTCGTCGGCGATCGACAAACTCCACCAACACCGGCATTTTCGTTGCATTTATGCCGAACGCAGGGCTAACATTCAATGAGCCCAAGCTCTCCAACGTGCTCGTATCGTACCAGCGTAATACACCGTCTTGATGGGCCGTTACAAAGAGCTCACCGTCCGTACTGAAGGCAACGGCGCTAATGCCTGGAGAAAGTTGAGTCCGACGCATCAGCACTGGCGCTGAGTCCAATATCTGACTTGCGCTCACCAAATCGTCACGCGACAGCTCACTCGCCTCAACCAGACTCGCTTCCAGCGCGTTTTGCAACAACAAGCTGCTGGCTTCAAACCCACGTCCATCACTGGCTAAGTTCGAGGCACTGTCTCGTCGACTTTGCCACAACAATTGCTGAATGGTAAAAGAGTTTTCTTCTGCCCTAAACCACTGCGTCGAGGTCCCAGCCAGCCCTAGCAAGAGAATGCCAAAAGCAAAAATTGACGCCAGTGCTACCCTGGGCTCACGCTTTGTCCACAACGCCGACCGTTGATACCACTTAAGAGGCCGCGCCGAGGTTGGTTTTTTTTCTAAGAAAAACGCAAGGTCCTGCGCCAGGGTGCTTGCACTTTGGTAACGGTCTGCTGGGTCCTTTTGCAGACATTTAGTGCAGATTTCCTCAAGGTCTTTGGGAACATCGCGGGTGTGGTCTCGAACAATCGGGATGATGTCAGATTGGACTCGCTCTAATGTCGCGCCCACCGTTTTTTCTTCGACCGGCGGGTGCCCAGTGAGAGATTCGAATAACAGTGCGCCAATGCCATAGACATCGGTGGCCGGTGACAGTCGCATAGCTCCCACCGTGGTTTGTTCTGGAGCCATATAACTCGGCGTTCCCGCTATCTCTTCGTTCTCCAAATCTAGAGATCGACCAAGCTGTTTCGCCAAACCGAAGTCGGCAACCATTGGCTCATCTTGTTCTGTCAGCAGCACGTTGGACGGTTTGATATCAAGGTGCAGCACGCCGAGACGGTGCGCAAAGTCCACGGCCCTCGCTACAATATGTACAATTCTTGCAGCCTCGTTCGGAACTAGCGCCTTTGCCGAATCCGCAATGTACTCCCCCAGAGTCTGCCCCTTGATTAGCTGCATGGTAAAAAAATTGAGGTCGTCTTGTTCACCAATATCAAATACCGTGACGATATTCGGGTGTTGCAGTCGTGCAGCAGACTGCGCTTCTTTCTGGAAGCGCTTGATGAAATCGGCTGATGACCAAGGACCAGCGGCGAGTAGCTTCAATGCAACTTCGCGATTGAGTGAATGCTGTTTCGCTCGATAAACAACACCCATACCACCTTCACCTAGCTTCTCCAGCAACTCATAGTCGCCAAATGCCCGTTGTTCCGGGTCGGAGAGGTCTAGGTCGAGGTCAGCAACGTTAAGAAAAGCTAAATTTTGATTACCGGCGGCGGCTTGTGGCGCCTGCACAATACCAAATGCGAGATCTGCTAATGCACCCGCCTGTCGAAAAATCAGAGACTCTATGGTACTTCTATTCGACATCTATTGCGGAAATGTATGGAAAGCGGCTCGTTCGGACGCTAGCTCCTCGTAGCTAATTTCTGCGTACCGCGCACATAGTCGCTGCAGTGCGATCGCGAGTGCCAAAGGCGACATTTTCAATGTTATGGACAGCTGCCGCGCCTGGTTGCTGGACGGATCCGAGGCGAGATAGTCAACCAACGCTGCATAGAGTTTCTGCTTACCATTGTACTCCGCTTCATCTTTGAGCCGAGTCAGAGTACGCACCATCAGCTCTCTAGCGTACCGCTGTTCAAACGCAACCGATAACTCAGTCCATTGATCGCCCTCAGCTAGATATCGCCGCTCTACGCCTCCTGCGAATGGCGAACTTTCCAATGCCTTGAGCGCTGCCTTAGGACGATTACAAAACTCTTCTAGATGACGATACAGGCAGGGCCGGAAGCGTTCAATGGGTCGGTCCAAGCTGAACTCACGGGCAAGCTCTTCGATACAACCCTGCGCATATTCATAATCAAATTCTGGCGAATGCCCACAACTGCAGATTTGTGTATAAACGGGGTAAAAGTAGCCTACGCACAGCCGCAACAGGCTATTCTGTCGATCCTCGTCAGCGCTGCACGGACGCGCAATAATCGACCAAGCCGCTATACCGGCTTGCGGATTAGTCGATGCTTGGCTCCTCAATGATCTGTGCCGCAAAGCATAGGTGCTACCTCAACGGGTATATACCGATTATTGGCGTAAGAATTACATCGAACCGCGACCAAACAAATGCTGCTACCCCGGCCATTTCCAAGTAGGCGCCACGCAGCTCACCCAGCCCTTTACGCCTGGCCGTTGCCAGCTCCCCAGCTAGTTTTGTGTATAACACCTCGCCGAATATTCGCCACAATTCGCCACGCGTAGGCTTTCCCTAGTCCCGCTCCAAACTCATATTGTGCTGTGGTTAACACTTCCTTCCGGAAATATAGGTAACACAATGACCGGCCCTTGGGGAACCCTCGCCTGACTGAAATGACGATAATAGGTGGTTACCCTGCAGGGGAAAGATCAAAGAAAGTACTTCGTGCCGAATATTCTCAAATGCTCAGCGAATGACTCCAACTCAAGTAAACTAAACAGAGAGTTAGAACCCGAGGAATTCATGTCTGCTTCTTATCCCGACTCGACGGCCAGATCTCTATTCGTCCTGGCATTCCTGCTCGCTTCTGCAGGTGCGAGCTTGAACGCCAATCAAACCACCCCCTACCCTGGCGGACAATGGGAGCCAGGTCCTGCCAAGTTCGGCACAACCAACGCCAGCACTTGGTTGACGCTGGACGATGGCGTGAAGCTCTATGTCACCATTGGGTATCCCACAGACCTCGGTAGTGGCGAACGGGCAGCCGGTAGCTTCCCGGTTATTCTGCAACATAGTCCCTATACCGACACACCCGTCGCGCACTTCGTGGAACACGGGTACATCTTTGTTAACGTCCGCGCGCGCGGCACCGGACAATCCGGTGGCAAGGTGCAGTTCAATGGTCCCCGTGACCGATTAGACGGCGTGCAGATCGTGTCTTGGGTTGCGAGTGAACTCGACGGCTCAAACGGCGTGGTAGGTATGTACGGCTGTTCATACCCTGGACAACTTGCGCTGGCCGATGCGGCGACCGTCGGCCCGAACTCACCTCTCAAAGCGGTGGCTGCACTATGTGCTGCCGGTGACTACAGTCACGAGATCGAGCTTGCTGGCGGCTTCCCGACCCCAGGTGTCGCCGTGCTGCCAAATATCGGCGAGGCAGTTGGCGGCAGCGAGCCGACACTTGCCTATTTCACCGCGCTGCGTGACGAAATATTAAATGGCGGCGACGCCGCCTATCACCGCAAATATTGGCAAGACCGCCTGTTGACCGATGCATCAGCCGCCCGCGTCGTGGCCAACAACATCCCGGTGTTGCTATGGGCTGGCTGGGATGACGTGGTGGAAAAGGCCGAATTAGAAATGTACGCGAACTTCCAGAATGCGTTCGC
>JAVJHY012146745.1:0-26902 GCA_035593235.1 Phascolosoma agassizii
CATACAGTTGGTGTTCTTCGGGAGATGAGTCTTTGGGGATGACAATATTTAGCACGACAAATTGATCACCATGTCCGCCTTTTCGCTTGGGAAGCCCTTTCCCCTTTAGGCGCATGCGTTGTTGCGGTTGACTGCCGGGCGGTATTTTGAGACGCACGGCGCCAGATAATGTTGGTACTTCGACTTCGGTTCCTAGTGCCGCCTCCCAGGGCCATAGGGGGAGCGTGACGATGATGTCGGCATCTTTTCGTTGATAGACCGAATGTGGAGCGACGCGGACATGAAAAAATAAATCTCCTGGCGGGCCTCCTCCGCGTCCTTGTTCACCTTTCCCTTTCACGCGCAAGCGTTCGCCGCTACGGACTCCCCCGGGAATGCGGACTTCAATGCGTCGGGAATTTCCAGTGGCATCGGGTAGGTTCAAGCTCCGGCTGGTTCCGGTGAACGCCTCTCGGAGAGAAACGGGTAGTTCCGTTTCTAAATCAGCACCGGCCATGGCGAAACCTCTGAACGATGAACCTTGGCCTCCTCCACGAAACATCTGTTCAAAGCTGTCATTGAAATCTCCACTATCTGGTCCGAAGGGTGAGTGTGGATGTCTCCCTTGGCCTCTTCCCGCTTGTTGCCGTGCCTGTTCGTAGGCTTCGGCGTCCTTCCAATTCGGGCCGTATTGATCGTATTTTTTTCGGTTTCCCTCGTCGCCTAAGACCTCATAGGCATCGTTGAGCTCCTGGAATTTCTTTTCCATCGCGGCCTTTTTTTCACCAGGATGGAGGTCGGGATGATATTTACGCGCCAGTCGCCGGTACGCTTTCTTCAGGTCCTTTTGATCAACTGTGTTCGGAACGCCTAAGATGCTGTAATAGTCTTGGGAAGTGTTGGCCATGATTTACCCTTTGAGACACAAAAAATAATTCTTAATTATAACGGAAAAGGTTGCCAATCTCATAAAGATTTTTTCTTAACGGAATGGGAAGGAGACCAATAAAGTGCGGAGGAGGGTTTCAAATAGGTGCTCCTATCAAATAAAACAAAGTCTTTGAGGTCACGGTGCGTTATTTTGCATGTAGACTTGGGTTATGCGTGATCATGTCGAGTTAAAAAGTTGTTATCGACTGTATATATGTTGAACCTGCACAGAGAATTTCCTCATCAAATTCCTTTCTTTATTGTTCTTGAGCGAATGGTTGGCTTTTGCCGTTTCTAAGTACGAAATCATTAGCCTTTCCAGAATTTCTCCAAGTTGCATAGTCTCCAATTTTTCTGGGGTATCGATTGCAAAGGTCTCGTAGTACTTGTTGTGAAATCCTGGCGGAAAAAAAGGTGGATGTTATTAGAAGCTTAACCTACAATCCTAAGCATTCTCGTGAAAAATAGGGCCGTAAGAAAAATTTCCTCGTAACTATTTCTTGTATACCAACCTATTTCGGATTGATGTGAGCCTCTAATAGCTATGAACATTTTTCTGATAGTCCTTCTTATTGGTGCGAGTGTGTTGAACCTGCCAGTCGTAAATGCTGCACAGTTTGAGTATCTCGATGGAGAGCTCACAGGAAACCTTGATACTAGGGTTTCCCTCGGGGTCAACATCCGAGCCAGTTCTCGAGATAAGGATTTAGTGGGGATCGCGAATGGTGGAAGGGCTACGTCTGTGAACGGTGATGACGGTAATCTGAACTATAAGAAGGGCGACATCTATTCAGCCAGTGCCAACGTGACACATGAGCTGGATCTTTCCTGGAAGAATTTTGGCTTCTTCGGGCGCTTGTTTTACTTTGGTGACGTGGCTGCCTCTGATACTCGGCGTACCTCACTCAGTGCAAAAGCAAAAGATCGTTCTGTCAGGGATATCAGATTGCTTGATGCATATGGAATAGCCAACTTCGAAATTAGTAACAGCCCGCTAACCGTTCGACTTGGTAATCAAGTCATCAGCTGGGGGGAAAGCACCTTTATCCCAAACGGAATCAATACCATTAATCCCATCAACGTCGCGCAACTTCGGGTCGCCGGTGCCGAATTACGCTCAGCGTTGTTGCCTGTCCCAGCGCTCGACGTGAATTTGGGTCTAACGAATAAATTCTCCATTGAGGCATTCTACCAATGGGCGTGGCGTCGTACTGAAATTGATCCGAAAGGCACTTTTTTCTCAACCAACGATTTTGCATCTCCTGGCGGTGATGTGGTGGTGGTGGCTGGAGGAGGTACCTCGCCGGATAATCCGCCGACGGCGGGCACTTTCGCCAACAGATCTGGCGATCGAAATGCAAGAGATTTTGGGGAGTTTGGTGTCGGCATCAGATATATCGAGCCCTCCCTGAACGACACGGAGTTTGGTCTGTATTACATTCACTATCATAGTCGCCTCCCACTGATTGGGGCGACACGAGCCACCGCAACCGGAAACCCATCTTCTGCGACCTATTTCACCGAGTATCCAATGGATATTGACTTGGTCGGTTTCAGTTTTAACACGGTTTTTGACGCGACGGGCCTCTCATTACAAGGTGAAGTCTCGTACAAGTTCGACCAACCGTTACAGGTGGACGATCAGGAATTACTGATTGCCGCGTTAAACTTGTGTGGTATTGGGGGAAGAGCCAGTCAACTTGGATGTGGATTCGAGCCCGGAGAAGATGTCGCTGGGTTCCGTCGGAAAGGGGTGATGCAAGCGCAGGCAACCCTCACGAAAATATGGGGAGCAACGTGGGGTGTAGATCAGATCGTCTTTCTGAGCGAAGGAGGGGTGACGTGGGTGCCGGATCTGGAGAGTAAGGGGGATTTGCGATATGACGGACCTGGGACAACCAATAGCGGCGATCCAGGTACCGCTGGCGCTAGTGCTACCCCAACTCCTGTTCAGACCGATGGCTTTGCGACAGAAGCCTCCTGGGGCATTCGCATGCTTGGACAGTTGGTGTTTAATAACGCGATCGGGCCAATTAATTTATTGCCACAAATTGCTTTTGCCTATGATGTCGATGGCACGACACCTTCACCGATCGGTAATTTCGTTGAAGATCGAAAAACAATAACTCTGTCTTTGGGAGCAACGTATCTCTTGAATTGGGAAGCTCGGGTGTCCTACACCAATTTTTTTGGAGCGGGCAGCTTCAATTTACAGAATGATCGAGACTTCGTCTCTACCGTCGTGCGGTATGCGTTCTAATTGGAAAATGAATGAACCACGTATGTAAAGGATGACAAGGATGGTGAAACTTTACGCATCAATATCGCTCTGTGCGATACATCTATTCTTAGTGGTACCCACGCTGACAGCCAAAGTGACCCCTGATGAGGCAGCGAAACTCGGAAAAGAATTAACACCGCTAGGGGCGATACAAGCTGGTAATAAGGAAGGAACCATACCTGCGTGGGAAGGTGGCATTACCAAGCCTCCAGGCTGTTACAAGCCCAGAACATTTCACTGTGACCCTTTTGCCAATGACGAGCCGCTCTTCACAATCAAGCAATCAAATTTGGATCAGCACAAAGCACAGCTGTCGCCCGGTCAAATCGCGATGTTTAACAGATACCCCACTTGGCGAATGAACGTGTATCCTACTCGCAGGAGTGCGTCTTACCCGCAAGATGTTTATGATCGCGCCATTGCTAATGCCACACGGGCAGAATTGGTTGATGATGGAAATGGCTTTGTGAATGGGATTGGAGGCGTACTTTTTCCTATTCCCAAACATGGGATAGAGCCTATCTGGAATCATATCGTTCGCTACAAAGGTGAAACAGCCGATCAGATTACTGGGCAGGTGGCACCTACAGCCAGTGGTAACTACACGTATGTTCGCTTACACCAAAAACTTTTTTTACTCTATCATCAATCAGACGCCACTCCTCAATCACTCGGTAACATGTTGTTATATTTTTTGCAGAAGGTGACAGCGCCAGCTCGTCTTGCAGATAGTAGTTTGCTGGTACATCAGCCAATCAACCAGATGCGGGATTCACTCCAGATCTGGACGTATAATCCTGGCCAACGACGAGTACGCCGAGCACCCGACATCAAATATGATAATCCTGGAACCGCGTCTGATAGCCAGCGGACCGTCGATCAAAACGACATGTTCAATGGGTCGCCTGATCGGTATGAGTGGAAACTATTTCCAACTCGGCGGGAAATGTATGTTCCCTATAACTCATACAAATTGCACAGTGGAGACCTTGAATACGATGAGATTATCAAGCCAGGTCATATCAATCCGGACTTGCTTCGATACGAGTTGCATCGTGTCTGGGTTGTGGAGGCTACGCTAAAGGAAGGCTCTCGTCATCTCTACCACAAACGAACGTTTTACCTCGATGAAGATAGCTGGCAGATTCTGGTTGTGGATCAATACGATGCCCGAAAACAAATCTGGCGTCTGTCAGAAGCCTATGCCATAAACTTTTACGAGGTTCCACTCGTGTTTCCAACATTAGAAGCACACTACGACCTACAAAACGGGCGTTACCTGGTTTTGGGGTTAAACAATCAAGAGCGCCCAGAAATCTTCAACAAGAAAATGAATAAAAAAGATTTTACCCCAGATGGACTTCGTCGACAGGGACGAAGATAGATGTTGGCAAGATTAAGACAGTTTCATTTCCTTACATACTATTGAAGTAGGTGCGATTCGAATAAATACTCCATAACATTTATCAAAAGTATTGAGATGGTGCCCAATAGATTCTTAAATAAGTGTGCCAATATTTTCTTTAATAAAAAATTCGTTTTTATATTATTCATAAGGGGGTGATGTCATGAACACAGTTGGTAAAACTGTCAGTGTGATGGGCACCGTATTCATTTTGATTCTCACATTTATAGTCGGAGAGGTTGTTGCTGAACGGGAACGTGCGTGGCTACCCGAAGAGCTTGTGAAAACAAAGCCTCAAGACGAAGCTGAAGCGATGAAAGCTCATATAGAGGAAGCTCAAGGGATTCATGGCCTTGTAGGCGGACAAACAGGTCTGACGCTCAAAGAACAACCAACCCAGCGTGGCCAACATCCAAAAAATCTTGGCTGTCTAGAGGCTACCTTTAAGGTGGAAGTGGATTCAGACCGCCAAGACATGCAACAGGGTCTATTTAAGAAAACACATGAGTATGACTCCCTTATTCGCTTCTCCAAAGGTAAAAATAATCATGATGGAAAAAAGGATTCGTTTGGTATGGCAATCAAAGTTTTTGATGTGGACGGAGAGAAGATTCTGAAAGATGAAAAGACTGCAAAGACCCAAGATTTTGTCTTGTCGAGCAATGAAGTATTTTTCGCTCCAAATCCCTCTTTGTTGCTGAAATTTAAGAAAGCGGAAGGAGCAGGCAGAAACCTGTTATTGGACTATCCTCGCGATGACTATCTGAAGATACCACCGATCCCGACTTTTACCAAATCCCGTGATGGCAAAGCCCCGATCCCTATAGATTCAGAACTCCCTATTGAAGAGAGGAATTACCAATCGTTTAGGAAAATTGTGGAACAGTCCCGCATCCACCCATTAAACATACTCGCCCAACCCTATTGGAGCCAAACTCCGTACAAGTTAGGAAAACTCCCAGTAAAGTATTTTGTCGTTGGGACTTCTCAGTTACCGCAAAGAAGACCTTTCTTCATCAACGACCTGCGCTATTTTATGCAAAAGGATCTCGATCCTGATGAAACGAAAAATGAAGTTACTTTCGATTTCATGATTCAGGAATGGCCTGAAGGGGGGCACTCAGGAATTTTGGATGTTCCTATTGAGGATCCGCGGTTCCCGTGGAGTACGGAAGGTGCACGATGTGCAGAGGGTAAATATTGTACGAAAGTTGCCACGATTACAATTTCTCCCCAAAGTTTTCTTTCGCCTGGCAAGATGGCCTTTTGTGAGCAGATGTCATTTACCCCTTGGCATTCACTCCCAGAACACGAGCCGCTTGGGGGAATCAATAAGGCGCGCAATGTGGTCTATCAACTCGGCTCGAAGATGCGCCATGTAGTAAACCAGGCCCCACGAATAGAACCAAAATGGCAGAAATATTTGGTAGTGAAAGAGTACGATGAAAATTTAGAAAATCATAGCCAGGGGTGGAGTCGTAAGGAGCAAGAAAAATACTACCACACCCCTCAAGGGACGGCCGTGATTCATTTTGCCTGGTTTTTAGCCTTGGAGCGGATGGATCTGCTGGGGAAGGCAGAGGTCCCATTTCTTGATGATGCAAACATCACACGCTACGGATTCCTCCCCGACCCCAGGAATCGATTCGGGCTTCCCGTAGGATTTAGCAGGAGCAACTATGTTGACCCACAAAACCGACATACTTGGGTTGATATTACCTGCGCAGCCTGCCACACGGGCCAGCTCAAATTCAAAGGGAAAATCATCCAAGTAGATGGCGCCCCGTCTATGCAGTGGAACCGCCCCTTCCTCACGGCACTGGCAGGAGCTCTCAAAGAAACTTTGGAAGGGCCAGAAAAATTTTCCCGTTTTTCCGATGAAGTATTCCAAATAATGTTTAGACTTGGCCTTCCTGAAATGAAGAAAATTTTTCGGGATATAAGCTTTGTAAATGTTGATGAGAAGAAGGAAGAAAAATTAAAAAATGCGATAACGTTATTCAAAGGCCAATTAAGGAATCAGGTCAGACAGTATATGAATGAACTCATTCGATTAAAGGTTACCGAGACAAAGAAGAATATCTTCCCTACTGACTGGGGCCACGGTCGAATCGACGCCTTGGGGCGAGGTGGCAACACCGTCTTGGCTGCACTTCATTCAAAGAATGTCGAACAAGCAAACGCACCGGTGAGTATCCCAAAAATTTGGGATGCGTGGAAGTATGATTGGGTTCAATGGAATGGGTCACTTAACCAACCGACGGGACGAAACATTGGCCAGGTTATTGGTGTGGGAGCCAGAACGACAATGGAATTTGTCAAAAGTCATCCGTTAGTGGATGAGGCTGAACCCTCGGAGCGGTTCGTGAAGAAACAACCAATGCCGCAGTCTGAGTCTGAGGATCATGATGATGAAAAATTATACATTCAAACCTCCATAGACCTAAAGGGAATTGTGGCTATGGAGGAACAAATCAGAAAGCTCGAAGCACCCTTTTGGCCTGAAAAAATATTTGGAGAGGTTAACCAAAAATTAGCTGTCAAAGGGAAGGGTCTTTATAGCAGCCACTGCGCAGAATGCCATGTTCCTGATAATGTCGATCCAACAAAGCCACCTGATTATGGTTTGGAACCCTACGAAATGACAGTAAAACATGTTCGAATTATTGGTACCGATCCGAAGACGGCTAAGAACTTTAACGCGCGTAGAGTCAAAACTGGAACGTTGAAGAAATTTTTTGGAGAAGAGATGCTTCCGCCTTCAAAAATAATTGAAGACCTCACCACAGGTTTGCGAAAAGAGCTTTTAGATGACCTTATCGACGAAATGACTAAAAAAGAGAAAATATGCAATGAGCAGGGTAAGGATTGTGAGGAACATGAACTTCTCAAGCAAATCCGTGTGCCTTGTGATATAGATTGTCTGAATATCAAACAGGAGGTCCAATCTATTCGCAGAAAACTTGAGAAGAGTCAGGAGTATAGTCTAGAAAAACTTGAAAAAGAGATCAAAAAAACTCGAAAGAAACTTGTGCGATATCAGATGGCTGAACTTGAGAAAGAATTCGATGGTATTCACGCAACTTCGAGGAACAGCCAGGAAGGCCCTCCGATAGAACTAGTAAAACTTTGGAAAGAAAAAAAGAAAAATACTGAACAGCTCAAGAAAGAGAGAGAAAAGAGGGATGAGACGATCCAGGAAATAAGGACCGCGAGTAAGAATCTTAAAAAACAGATCGACGGCAGTTGTGAAACGAACCTTCTTCTCATGGACGATGGAACAAGGAAAAGAGTGGAAAGCCAAAAACCAAATAGAAATATGATATTGGTACGAGAGTCTAAACCAGTGCAAGTTGAAAGGCTAAAACTGCAGAAGAAATATGACCTGTGCGTTTTCCTTGCACTTGTCGAGCATGATATAGGACGTCAAATTGAGGTAAGAGACAAAGAGGTTTATATCGCACGAACAAATGCAGGGGTTTGGGCTACTGCCCCTTTTCTTCACAATGGTTCGGTTCCAAACCTCTATCAACTCCTTAGCCCTGTGAAAGTCCGTGCTGAGAAGTTCTGTCTAGGAAAGGCTGACTTCGATCCGAAACATGTTGGATTTGATGTCAGAACTCCTCCCTGCATTCCCTTCGGTGAGTCCGAATTTGATACAACCATTTCAGGCAACTCCAACAAGGGGCATGAATTCAGAAACATGACCGATGAGGAAAAAAAGGAGGACTATAGCTGTAGCAACCCAGATCACAGACCTGCCGGTGTCCTCGGTTGTGAATTCGAGCCCGAGGAACGTCTTGAACTTATCGAGTACCTGAAAACTTCTGATTGTGAGTTTCTTACTTTGGATTGTACGGTTTCTGGTTATGTGAAAATTCCTATGAAAGATAAACTGGTTAGAAGAGATGAGTCAGAGTCGACAGTAGTACAATCAACAGCTTCGAAGATTGCTCAACATCAGGGTGTTCACAATGAGAATGGTGTTAAGGTCAGGCAAACTGATTGAGTACAATAGTGCCTAACTTTGGTGTGTGAGACCTTGAGGTTTATACACCACTGAGGCAAGTGCTGGGAGTAGGAGAAGTGCTCCCAGCATATTTGCCAAAAATAGAAAGGAAAGCAAAATACCCATGTCTGCCTGAAACTTGAGGGCAGAGAAAACCCAGGTGCTAACATTCACAGCCAAACTCAGTTCAGTGACATTTCGCGCGAATGAAATTGGGTGCGCGTAAAACTTCGTTACGATTCCTAATGTCTACAGGAGCTCTATAGGCCGTCTTTCCTGAACAGGTCTTTGTGTAACTGTGGACAAGAAAATGGTAGTGGAAGGTCATCCAACATTGAATAAGGGTGTGGTTGACTATATCGCCTTTGTAGAAGAATTCCTGTACCTCATATAACAATATTTCCTTTTAATATTTTTTTATATTGCTGAGGGGGGTGATGTCATGAACACAGTTGGTAAAACTGTCAGTGTGATGGGCACCATATTCATTCTGTTTCTGAGCGGTAGTGTCGGAGAGGTTGTTGCTGCTGAACGTGAACCGTCGTGGCTCCCCATAGAACTTGTGAAACCAAAGGATCCCCGGGAAGCTCCGGCGATTGATATCCTCGTCACCAAGCAAACAGGTCTGACCCTCAAAGAACAACCAACCCAGCGGGGGCAGCATCCAAAACATCTTGGCTGTGTCCACGCCACGTTCGAGGTCGAAGTAGATAAAGTTCGCAAAGACCTGAAGCATGGGCTATTCAAGAAATCGAAAAAATATCCCTCCCTTATTCGGTTCTCCAAAGGGAAAAATAACCATGATGGGCAAAAAGATTCTTTTGGTATGGCGATCAAAATCTTTGAGGGAGATCCAAATCTAGCCGAAAAGAACACAAGTATTCAAGATTTTGTCTTGTCGAGTAATGAAGTTTTTTTCGCACCCAACCCATTTTTGCTGCTGAAATTTAAGGAAGCGGAACGAGCAGGAAAGAATCATTTCTTGCCCTATCCAGATCCCAAGGTTTTTGGTGACTTCAAGCAGCCTATTGTGAATAATCCCAACCTCCCAAAGATCGAACAAGACTATCAATGGTTTAGAGAAATAGTGAGACGTTCTCACATCCATCCCCGAAATCTTCTCTGGCAGCCCTATTGGAGTCAAACGCCTTATAGTTTGGGAACAGAAAAAAAAGTAAAGTACTTCGTCCGTCCCACGACCGCCAGCTTAGCATGTGGTGCCAAAGGAGATTTTGAAAAAACCTGTAAGAGGCCATTCTTTATAAACGACCTGCGCTATTTTATGCAAAAAGACCTTGATCCAATAGATAAAACAAAAACAGATGTCAGCTTTGATTTTGTGATTCAGGAATGGCCTGAAGGGGGCCATTCAGGGATTACCGAAGCCCCAATTGAGGATCCACGGTTTCCATGGAGCACGGAAGGTACTGCATGTACGGGAGGTAGTTTTTGTACGAAAGTTGCGAAGATTACCGTTTCGAAGCAGACATTTCTTTCGCCGGGCAAGATGGCCTTTTGCGAGCAGATGTCCTTTTCTCCTTGGCATTCCCTCCCAGAACATCATGAGCCGTTAGGTGGAATCAATAACGCACGCAAACCAGTCTATCAACTCGGCTCGAAGATGCGTCATGTGGTAACCCAGGCCTCATCAAAAGAACCAACATGGTCCGAATATGAAATAGTGAAAGAGTACGATGAACAGTTAGATAAGGGTAGTCAAGGATGGAGTCGTGAGGAGCAGGGGAAATACCATCATGCCCCACAAGGGACACTCTTGATACCCTATCCTTGGCTCCTGGCCTTAGAGCGGATGGATTTGTTTGGGAAAAAGAATGTGCCATTTCTTGATGACGCCAATATCGCACGCTATGGCTTTCTCCCAGATCCCAGCCGTCCAGATGGTCTTCCTGTGGGATTTACCAGGAGTGCTTATATCGATGCAAAAAATAGACATACCTGGGTTGGAATAACCTGTGCGGCGTGTCACACAGGGCAACTCACATACAGAGGGAAAATCATCCGTATCGATGGCGCCCCATCGATGCAGCGGAATCGGCACTTCCTTACAGCGATGGCGGGAGCCCTCAAAGAAACCTTAGAGCGACCAGAAAAATTCGAACGTTTTTCTGATCAAGTGCGGTGGATTTCATTTAGAGAGAATCTTCCTGGATTAAAAAAAATATTTCAATACATCCATTTTCTTACAGGAAAAAAAGCGGTCTCTCTTGCAGATAAAAAGGGCATCACGGATAAGGATATAAAAGAACACTTTGACCCCCTATGGAAAAATCTTTTGAGAAATGAGGTACGAGAGTACATGAATGAACTCATTCGATTAAAAGTCACTGAGACGAAGAAAAATATTTTTCCGACCGACTGGGGTCATGGTCGGATTGATGCCCTAGGTAGGGGAGGGAACACTCTTTTGGTTGACCTTCATCATGATAACGTGGAACAAGCAGATGCTCCTGTCAGCATTCCAAAGATATGGGATGCGTGGAAGTTTGATTGGGTTCAGTGGAATGGTTCACTCACGCAACCGACTGCACGAAACATTGCCCAGGCAATTGGTGTGCGTACTGAGACCGTTATGGAAGAATCACGGGGGTTATATAACAAAACATCTGTAAGCCTAAAGAATCTTGTGGCTTTAGAACAACAACTCGAAAAACTCAGGCCTCCCTCTTGGCCAGAAAAGCTGGGGTGGCAATTTACAATCAATTTAGAAACGGCAAAGCAAGGAAAAGAACTTTACAAGGTCCATTGCAAAGGGTGCCACGTTCCTAAAAATATTGATCCTTTCGAAAAACCTGCTTCAGGTAAAAAACATGACTATAGGGTAGACCCTTACAAGATAACATTCATTGGGACTGAATATATTGGTACCGACCCCGCAACGGCAAACAACTTTAAGGCACGTAGGGTCCAAACTGGAGAATTTAAGGAGATTTTTGAGGGGCGGGTACTGAAACCCAAAGACGTTATTGAAAAGCTTACCACGGAGGTAAGAGAGGATCTTCTGGACGCACACATTAACGATATCTGTCCCACAGAGCAGGAGTCTTCTTCTATGTGTGAAGAGATCGGAAGTCTTCGCGAAAAACTTAGGGAAAGTCAAGATAAAAATCTTATGGAAGAACCTAAAAAACAGCTACTCAATGAAATTGCGAAGAAAAGCAAGGATCTCAAAGGACAGATTGGCGGGGGCTGTGAAACCAATCTTCTTCTGATGGATGATGGAGTAAAGAGAAAAATATGGGACCATGCAACCGGAAAATGGAGAGTAGAGGATGCGGAAGAAAGAACTGAAAGACTAAAAAAGAAGAGAATATATGACGTTTGCGTCTTCCTGGCTCTTGTCGAGCAGGACAAAGGGCGACATAACACAGTGCAAGCTCACCTTAAATATATCGCACGGCCAAATGCAGGTGTCTGGGCAACTGCTCCCTTTCTTCACAATGGATCGGTCCCAAACCTCTATCAGCTTCTTAGCCCACGGAAAGACCGGACAGAGAAGTTCTGCTTGTGAAAGGCTGACTTTGATCCGAAGTATGTTGGGTTTGAGGTGAGTATGCCTCCCTGTATTCCCTTCGTGGAATCTGAATTTGATACTGGGAAATCTGGAAATAATAACAGTGGTCATGAATTCAGGAACTTTAAAAAGGATAATAAAGATGGCTATAAATGCAATGACTCAAAGCACAGACCTACCGGAGTTCTCGGTTGTAAACTCAAACCCCTAGAGCGCTTTGAAATCATTGAGTACCTGAAAACTCTGGATTGTGAGTTTCTTACTTTAGATTGCACCGTTCCTGGTTCTGTGAAAATCCCCATGCCCGATCAGGTGGCCAGAAGAGATGGGTCAGAGTCTACAGTTGCACCATCAACAGCTTCGAAGATTGTCCAACATCTGGGTATCCACAATGAGAATGGAGTTAAGGTCAGGGAAGCTGATTGAGTATAATAGAACCTAACTTTGGCGTGGGAGACTTTGAGGTTTATACGCTACCGAAGCAACTGCTGGGAGCAACAGAAGCGCTCCCAGCATATTTGCCAAGAAAAGAAAGGAAAGCAAAAGACCCATGTCTGCCTGAAACTTGAGGTCAGAGAAAACCCACGCGCTTACACCAATAGCTAAGGTCAGTCCGGTCATGAGCACAGCCTGTCCTGTGGTCTGAAGGGTTTGTTGATACGCCTCATGTAAACTCAACCCCGTGTTGAGGAACCCGTTTAACCTACTGAATATGTAAATCCCATAGTTCACGCCAATTCCTACCCCAAGTGCCACAACCGGGAGTGTCGAAATCTTGAGGCCTATCTCTAGTAGATGCATGAGTCCGTATGC
This sequence comes from Phascolosoma agassizii, assembly GCA_035593235.1. Taxonomy (NCBI): domain Eukaryota; kingdom Metazoa; phylum Annelida; class Sipuncula; order Phascolosomatiformes; family Phascolosomatidae; genus Phascolosoma; species Phascolosoma agassizii. The sequence goes on from JAVJHY012146745.1 coordinate 12,950, forward strand.
AAGCAAGGATACCAAAGCCAAAGGAGTGACGATACAGAAGGTAATTCGCCAGGAACGGAAGATCAGTAAGCATACTGTTGCCACTGCCACATAAATTCCAACAAACATGTGTGTCTGTGCGTCACGAATGACGTCGTTTGTTGCGGCCATCATTCCCACGTTGCCCGAAGCAAGGCGAAAAGAATATCGTGGGGAATTATGTTCTTTTTGGAGTGCCTGGATTGCGGTAACTACAGGATCAATGGTTTCTGCCTTGTGATTCTTTAGAAAGATGAATAGTGGCATCACACTGCAATCCTGATTCAACAACCCAGTGGATGGTTCTATCGGCGAAATAGCCTGTCGCATCACAGCCTTGTTGTTGGGTAGTGCGCGCCACTTTGGGTAGCCTTCATTGAACGCAGCGTGCATCATTTTGGCCACTTGTGGCATCGAATACGTGAATGTGACTCCTTGAATATTGGAGACTTGCCACTGAAAACGATCAATTCCAGCCATCACTTCGTAGTCCAGGCAACCGTTAGGCCTAGTTTCTGCAAAAACAAGCAAGGTCTCCATTCCAATCGAAAATTTCTCTGCAATAGCCACAGAGTCAAGATTGTACCGAGAGTCGGGTTGCAACTCAGGAACGCCCACATCTGCGTCGCCGATTTTAACTTCTCGTGCCTCTAGCAATCCAAGAACGAACAATCCTAAGGCGACGACGATGACCGACGCAGCGATTTTTGGTTCACTCGTTCTTCCTAGGGTTTTCCAAAAACGCATCGCCTGCTTGCTGCTTTGTATCCAATGCCTACGATGGCCATCCCCGATTGATGCATACGACAGCAATACAGGCAAGAGAAAGAGGTTGGTGCAAACAATGATGGCCACGCCAATGATCGCTATCATGGCAAATTCCTGTATGACCTTGATATCAATGAGAAGGACGGTCAAAAATCCAAGTGCATCAGTTGCTAATGCCACTCCACCGGGGACGAGTATTTGCCGAAATGCGCCCCTTGCAGCTCTCACCTTATTCGCACCATCATGCATCTTCGCAGAAAAGTGGTTTATCATCTGAAGCCCATGGGATACCCCAATGGCAAATATGAGAAACGGCACCAGGATTGACATCGGGTCAAGTCCAAAGCCGAGTAGAGTCCATAAGCCCATTGTCCAGACGACCGCCATCACGGAACACATGAGCGGAAGAACCGCAAGAAATATCGAATGAGAGAACATATAGACAAGGATGGCGGTCACAAGAAACGCTACGCCGAAATACATCACTACCTCGGCCGCGCCAGCTGCAATGTCAGCGACCACTTTGGCAAACCCAATAATGTGGATATCGATTTTTTCGCCAGTATATTTATCCCGAACGTTTCTCTCTAACTGACTCGCGATTTGGGCATAGTCCAACTTTCTACCAGTTGCCACATCTTTTCCTAATAATTGTGCCTCAATCATGACAGCGGTAAAGTCATCGGCCACCAACCGTCCAAGTATCGCAGACTTCTGAATGTTCTCGCGGACCTGTGCCAGCCCCTCAGGTGTTGGGCGAAAGTCTGCCGGGACAACATTTCCGCCAGTAAAACCACCTTCGGCGACTTCAATATAACGGACATTTGGCGTAAATATAGAACGCACCGTGCTTTGGTTGACGCTAGGGATGAAACGGACTTCGTTTGTTACCGCTTCGATGGTTTCAAAGAACGGAGCGGTAAAGATATCGCCTTGTTTCGCGTGGATGGCAATCAGTAACCGATTGGCACCACCAAATTCTTGATCGTATTCTAAGAACGTCTTTATGTAGGGATGGCTGAGCGGTAGATGCTTCTCTAACGCCGTGTCAAAATGAACGTTTGTTACTGCAAACAACATGACCATTGTTACAGCAGTAAAAAGGCCTATTAGAACCTTCCGGTTCCCAAATACCGCTGTTTCTATTGTGCTCATTGAATGTTCATCACTGCCCTTTTTCTTCTGATACGAAACTCAATGGGGTTCGAATATTTCTGACCCCATACTCTCCCACGGTAAAAAGGCGTCCTTGACGCGTGACCGTAATCGCCACCCTATCATTCTTCTCAGCTGTGGTTGCTGGCACAAAACCTCGACCCTCATCCTGACTTAGAAGCACGGTCCCGGCTGATCCGACGATAATGATGGTGCCATCTGGAAGCTCGACGCTGCTTAGAAGGGATGCGCTTGTTCCCGTTTCGATCCTTTGCCAGTTCTCTCCGTCATTTTTTGAACGAAATACAGTGCCACGAAGTCCGAAAACCAACAGTGTTCCGTTGGAATGGGCCAAAGCTCCGAAAAATGTTCCTTTATAGGGGACGGTCAAGGCACGCCAAGTTTTGCCAAGATCTCGAGAGTGAAATATCGAACCAAATTCACCGACTACATACAGATGATGGTTCGGCCCTTCTGTGATCGCGTAGAGATGCGGATCCTCCTTGGCAATTTGGAATCGGTCCCAATTCTTTCCCCCGTCGTGCGTCTCGACGGCAAAACCATACGCACCGACGGCCACCCCTCTTTTGATACCCCCGAACCATACATCAAACAGTGGTATCTCATTCTGAGGGCCAATATTTTGATGTATCCATGTCCCTCCATTATCGGCACTGTGTAGGATCACTGCATCATGACCAACAATCCAACTATGTCGATCATCGACGACTGTGATCGCATTCAGCATGCTCTGTGTTGGCACGAGAATCTGAGTCCAATTTCTTCCTTGGTCAGAAGACATGAGCACATGACCTCGTTCACCCACAGCGATGATGCGATCCTGGCTCACTGCAATATCTAGAAGAAGCGAACGCGTTACAAGTCGAGCGGGCTCTGCCCATTCAAGGGCGGTGACTTCCTGGGCCGCCCTTGCCGTCTTCGGTATTCCACTTAGTAGATCGAAGGAAGTGCCCATTGTCATTGCAGACAATGCAATCATTAGGAAGGAAAGTTTTAGAACAGACATTTCAGGGATTTAGTTGAAGGCGATGAGTCATGGAAAACACAGAAGATGGGAGTGTGCTTCACCCGTCGCTGGTTGAAACGCAGTCGTATGGTACATCTTCTTTCCCTGTCACACAACGAAAACCCAGGTTTTCAACCCTAAGCTTGTCCCAGCAGTTATGACTATGCCGACAGAAAACGGGATGCCAAAGAGAAATCAAACGAAATGTGATATTGCTATTATGAAGGCTGCGTCGAAAAAAATAAAATAGATGGACAATTATTGAAAATTCGGCATGAATGAGGAATGGAAGGTAGGGTTTCTCCGCCTGCTTAGGGGAGAAGTTCAAGTGTGTAATTGTGGTCTCTTTCTGCACCGACTTTGCTGAAGATTTCCTTTGCTCGCTTGAGCATCTCTTCATCTCCTGTCCTCCTTCCCATTTCCAAGTATGTCAACCCAAGTTTATGTTCCATGCCCAGTTCTTTCGCAGATTCTATGCTGCCCATCCACCATTTCTTAGCTTTTCGGCTGTTGCCAGCAAGCCAGAAAAACGTTCCTTGTGAGCAGTAGGCGCCTGGCGTTGCCAGACGGTCGATCCGACTCTGTCCGCGTGCCGCCTTGCAGGCGTTTTGGGCCTTCAGTAGCATGGCACCTTTTTCTTGGCCATCATGTCCTTCGGTTGCACAGAGCATGATTTCGGCAGCAGTAAGATAGATGTCGGTCACAAGTAAACCTCGTATTTTACGGTCATCCATTATTCGACAGCTTTCCTCAATTTCAGTCATGGCGTTGGATAAATCATTTTGTAGCAAATAACACTTACTGAGGTTGGCTCGGCAGGTCGCTATGTTCTGATGGTCAGGAATTTTACCTGCCACCTCGATGGCCTCTCTGAGGAGTGCGATCGCTGCCTCAATCTCACCGACATCTCGCAACGCACCTGCTTTAACCGTTAGGCCCCATACTAAGGCTTGGTGTCCAGCCCCTTCTCTCCCCATTCGTATTGTCTGTTCCGCTGATTCAATCGCAAGCTCGAAGCGTCCCTGTAAATACTGTAGACGACTAATTCTCGTTCGAGCCGCCGCCGCCCCTCGCAAATTTCCTGCTTCTCGGTACGCCGTTTCTGCTTTCGCGAAATCGTTGAGGGCATCTTTAATTTCTCCACAATAATGTTCATGGATTCCCAAACCTAAATATGCATGCCCCCTCGCACGTGGATGTTTGATCTTTTCTGACAAGGCGACATTACTACGATGGTAAAACTTTGCAACGCGGGATAGCGGCAAGGCATCTAGTGCGAGCCCAAGAGTAAATGCCCCTTGCACAATCCCTATGGCGAGATTATGTCGTTCCGACAGATTGAGCTCGAGGAGAGAGTCCAACACGGCTCGTCTTGGATCTACAAAGAAGTCTATCCAAATCAGCGCTTCGTAAATGAGAGAACGTTCGTCCTCTGCTTTGTGTTCCATTTTTGTCTGATGTGCCTCGAGTGCGGGTTGTCGAATGCGATTCGCTGTTTGGACTAAGATCTGTTTGAGCATTGCTCTTGTGACTGCTTGTGATGATGCGGGGTAAGGAGATTTCAGGTGAATCAGTGCCCGATAAAAACACTCTTGAGCATTGCCATGATCTCCCTGCCGAAACAAGGCCTCTCCAATTTTCCGCTCCAGAGAGGCACATTGAACTGGATCGGAACGATTGCCGAATAACCGACTATAGGTCTCCATGGCCTGGAGGTAATGCTTCAAGGCCTCCGCATCAGCCGCTAATTGACCAGCTTGGTCACCTGCTTTGACTAAATACTTCAACGTTTGAGTTTCTTCCTCTGCTCGGGCGTAGTGGTAAGCAAGAAGGCTGTAGAACTCCTCCTGGCGGTCCACATACAACGACTCGATACACTGTGCAACTTGCCGATGCAGCTCACGTCGGTGATTCGAGAGAATACTATCGTAAATCGCTTCTTGCACTAAGGCATGCTTAAAGAAGTACTCCAGTTCAGGAATGCTCTTTTTTTCTCGAATGAAATCACGGTGTCTCAGAGTTGCGAGACTATCCTCTAACTTCTCGTCCGACCTCAAAAGACTGCCAAGGATGCGGAATAGGAAACTTCGCCCAATGACGGAGGCTAGTTTGAGAACATGCTTTATGTCGTCGGGCAACCGATCTACCCGAGCCATGATGACTGCGTCGATGGTTTCCGGGATCTCAAGCTCGTCTATGGGTTGGGATACTAGCCTGGACATAGCGCCCGGCCCTGGTTCCAAGATACTTGTATCGATTAGGGAACGTACTACCTCTTCCAGAAAAAATGGATTTCCACCTGCTTTCTCGACTATGGCGTCCTCCACATGGCTTGGCAATACCTCATTCCCTAGAAGATTGCATACGACATTACTACTTTCACGTTTGGACAACGGACCGAGCGTGATTTCGGTATAGCAAGAGGAATAATGGTCGTGTATCAGGTTCTGTACTTTCTGGGATGATCGGTTGGAGTCAGGACGGCTGGCGCAACAGATCAAGAGTGGTAAGGTTTTCGTGAGTGGTAACAAATGCTCCAGAAGATTCATCGACGACTCATCACTCCAATGTATATCCTCAAAGAACAGGACCAACGGATGGTCTTGTGCAAGACGTTCGAAGTAGCGTCGAGACGTACGGAAGATTTGACGTCCCATATCTTCGCTGTTTAAATATTTAGTCCGGTCTTTTAATTCATCGGTAAGGTCTACGGATAGGAGTGTTGCTAGGAAGGGCAGAATCTCTGTCCATTCGTCGGGGAGCAAGACCGTGAGACGTTGTTCCAATTTCCTCAATATCTCAGCATCACTGTCAAACTCGGTGATGCCGACATCATATTTAATGAGGTATACAAAAAGACCGTAACTAATGGATTGGGTATGTGAGAAGGCTCGTCCTTCCAGCCAGTAAAGCCCTTCCGTGGAGAGACTTTGTCTCGCTTCTGTCACCAGGCGGGATTTCCCAATCCCAGGTTCGCCGAGGATGAATACGATGCGACCCGTACTACCTGGCACTTGTTTCATACATCTAATGAGGATTTCTAACTCCGAATCTCGTCCCGTGAGAGGTGAACTGTCATATCTTTCCCGCTGCTGAGTATCGAATTCATTGGAAGGCAGAACTCTATGGAGTTTATAGACGATCACAGGCCCACCTTTAGTCTTAGGTAGATGAGTCCTTATCGGCTCGCACTCGAACTGCCGTCCTATTGTCTGAAATATGTGTTCACTAAGGTAGATCGTGCCCGGCTCTGCAAGGGCTTCCAATCGAGCCGCCAGGTTCGTTGTATCGCCAATTGCCGTGTAGTCCATCCGCAGATCATTGCCAATTTTCCCCACAACGACTGGCCCGGTATTTAAGCCGATCCGGATTGACACCTGCTGGCCATGGGCATACTCATTACAGAGTCCCTGTTTCATGATTGCCTGTTGGAGTCCTAATGCGGCCAACAACGCGCGATGCGAATGATCTTCACATGCCAGTGGCGCTCCGAACAGAGCCATGAAGCCATCACCCAAGAACTGGTTTATTGTTCCTTCGTATCGATGGATCTCGTTCAAGGCCAGCTCAAAGAATTTATTCAGCAGAGTGTGCATGGCTTCGTGTCCAAGTGCCTTTGCCAAAGCTGAAGACTTTATGAGGTCACAGAACAGGACGGTCACATGCTTCCGTTCTCCTGTGAGCGCGCTTCTGGATTTCAAGATTTTGTCAGCGAGGTGTCTAGGAGTATAAGCCTTAGGGGAAGGAAGCCAAGCGGGGGTTGAAGTGTATTGTTCGACGCTCTTGCCGCACTCGAAACAAAACTTTGCAGCTATAGGCAGCTCTGTGCCACAACTTGAGCATGTAATAGGAAGAGCCACGCCGCATCCAGCGCATTGGGTTCTATCGGAGGAATTTTCCTGTTGACACTGGAAACATTGCATGCCCGAACTCCAGAATGTCTGGCAGACCTTTTCTTGGCCAACTATAGGCGAGAAGAGGAATTTACTCTTGGGGATGAAGGGCCTTCATCCCCCATATGAATCGCCTCTTAGTGGCAGCACGGACTATCATGGGCTGGATGGTAGTCTACTTGGGTGCTGGGCTCAAGCCAAAAGTTCCAGAGTCAATTTCAGCCTTGGTGGGTTAGACCTTTAAGTGGGCAGGAGAGAGGCTTGCCTTCAGGAAAGGGCTTGGGTTTTGGAAGCGGTCAGGCACCATTCTGGTTATACCCAAAACTTTGACCACTCCAAAAATCCTAGGGATTTTTTTGGTTTGGGTGAGGGTTCCAGCACTTGATTACTCTTTGTGAAACCAACCTATTGTAATGACCAGAACGGATAGGGTCAGAGCTACCGCCCCGGTCTGAATTGAAATACCCAACAAGAACCCATGAACACTTATGCCTACTAAGGCTGCAACTGGTGAACAGGCAATAGCCCAAGAAGGAGTTCGAGGTATTAACCAAGAGGAAACAGCTGCCACACCAAGAGCCATGGTTAGAGAAGCGAAGAAAAAGGTAACATCTACGACACTTTTAAAGAGAAATGTACCAACAACTGTAAGCATAAAAAGGAAAGCCAGTACAATGCGAAGATTGCGAACGGGATGGGACGAAGGGAGTAAACCAGCTCTTTCCAAAACATCTTGTGACAATGCAGATCCAGTAGTAAATAAGAAAGTATCTGCAGAGGACATTATCGCGGAAGCGTAAGCGACTAACCATAAACCTGCTAGCGTAGGTCCTACGGTCTGTGCTACTCCGCTCACAAGTGCCAATTCTGGTGGAGTTCCCTCCGTGACAATGCCTAAATGCCGAAGTTTTAAACACACGTAGGACAAGCCAACGCCAAGCAGGAAAATCGACACAGAAGCGATTGATACTGCCTTAATTAAACTCTCCTGGGATCTCGTTGCATACACTCGCTGCCACAGTTCTGCCGAGCCCATTGGATACAACACACCGACAAAAAAGAAGATAAGTATTCGACTTAAAGGCATATCCGTCTGGGATATCGACACTTCTGGACCTGCGGGTAACGTGAGCAAAACAAGACAAACAATTCCAAGAATGACCAAAATAGAAAGATATTGGATGAAGTCCGTCCGAACAACGGCATGAAATCCACCTGCAATTAGGTAAGCTGAAATTACTGTCAGGAGAAGAATTGTCGCCCACTCTGGGTTAATGCCAGTTAGTGATCCTAATAAGGCTCCACCCGCTATCAAATTTGTGAATATCCAGCCGGAAAGGGATATAGTACAAACGACTCCGATGACTAGCCCCACCCTCGCGCCATAACGATGCGCGAAATAGTCTGCAAAGGTATAGTATTGATTTCTTTGGGACTCAGTCAGGAGTTCTCTGGCAAACCAATAAAAAATAAAATAACCAACTATGTAACCAACAAACAGCCAAATGGCTTGAGCGCCAAAGGCGAAAACCAGAGCACTGTATGTTACGAGTAACCCTCCACCTACCTTACTGGCGGCGATCGTAAATCCACTCCAAAGGCCGTCCAGTTTTCGCCCGGAAATCAGGAACGCTTCTTTGCCTGTCAGTTGCCCTCTCCTTGCTCCAATCCATACAAGAACCAGGAGATAAGCAATGATAATAGAGTAATCAATAAACGTGAGTTTCATCCTGGAAATCCTATGTGCAGGCTAGTTCGCCAAAATTCCCTGGTTGTCACTCCGGAATAATGACATGGGTTCCCCCTTTTAGAAAGGCATTGAATGTGCCAAGCCGAAAGACCAAGCGCCCAGCGTTCAACTAAAAGGCGATGAAGCGTAGTATTGTTGGCGTCGACATTGCGAAGAGAGTGCTTGAGGTCTACGTGTAACATAGGGCGGGGCGTGTGGTTCGAAAAATTTGCTGCCCCATGTTTTGGTTATTGAGGTATTTGAGCCCGCTTTCGAATTTCTCACTCACTTTCCTGCCGAGGAGGGTCGCTAGACAAGGTAAGATCTCCAGCAACTCGTCAGGGAATAAAGTCGGCAGGCGCCACTCTAATTTCCGCCAAGCTCTCCATTTCGCTGTCTTGAATGGTGAGGCTAACATCCCGTTTGATGAGATCTCGAAAGGATTCATAGTCGATGGTTTGGCTTTTGGAGAAGGCACGGTCTTTTCACCAGGATGGAGGTCGGGATGATACTTGCGCGCCAGTCGGCGGTACGCTTTCTTTAGATCTTTTTGCTCAACTGTTTTTGGAACGCCTAAGATGCTGTAATCATTATCAGTTGTGTTGGCCATGTTTCATCCTGGGGGGTTCAATAGTGGTCTTACATCTTAGTATAAACCAAATGGCATTTTCGAGTGTAGTCTCTCTTTTGATGTCATATCGAAATCGCTCTCATGCCAAGGCAAGAGGGTCTTCATTATAATATGAGAGTGTGGTGAATCAGAGCGAATGAGACTTCTTCTATCTTTTGCGTAAATTGTATGCTCGTACGGTTTCTGGTACATGCTGTCATAGTGTTTTTCAAAAGCAAATGAAGCCGATGTTGGGGAGGTAGAATGGGCAGGGCTAGTCGACGACTTTGGAATCTTGGAGCAAGTTCCAAAAGGCGTACTCGCCGGATCAAGCGAGTCAGGTGGTTTCCAAAAATTCCATGGAAATTGGTCTTGGGGATTTTTGGGCTGTTTATTCTCTTCGAAATCCTTACGCTTCCCATTGCCTCCATTCTTAGTCTTGAGACGAAAAACCCCAAAGAAACGGCGCTGATGCAGCAGCGCATGGACGAGGCACGAGCGGAGGGTAAGAAGTTGAAGATAGATCATCCTTGGGTTTCTCTGTCCAACATTCCGAAGCTTGTGCGTCAAGCTGTCTTGATTGCGGAAGATGCCAGATTTTATACCCATGCCGGAATTGACTGGCATGAAGTAGGGAAATCGTTCGAAACGAATTGGGAAAAAGGAAGAATAGTGAGAGGCGGTTCGACAATCACCCAACAGTTAGCAAAAAATCTTTATCTCTCGACATCACGCGATCCTATCCGTAAATTTAAAGAATTACTCATTGCCTGGGTGCTAGAAGCGACGTTAAGCAAAAATCGTATTCTCGAACTGTACCTCAATATCATTGAATGGGGACGAGGCATATTCGGCATCGAAGCCGCCGCCCAACGATATTTTCACAAGTCCGCATCCCAACTCACAAGAGAGCAGGCCGCCCGTCTAGCCGCTGTCATTCCCAGCCCTCTCCGGTACAACCCAACCAAACTCACCCCTTTTCTAGAAAAGAAAAAAGATGTCATCCTCCAACGCATGTCCACTCGATGAGCCGGGTTTCGTCCCGGCAGTCGACCCACTTTTGTTTCGGCAAAAGTGGGCAAAACCATTGACGCCCAGTCCGGCCTTATTGGGATGGGCCAGACACAGGTCAGGAGGGCGGACCAACTCGCTTCGCTCAGACAATGTCCGCGAAATGCTACGAGTGTCTGCCCCTGGAGCCGGCCAGCAGGCGTCGGTCTGTAAGAAGAGGGATTTCCAGATGTTATTTTTTTTGAAAACAATTCGATTTGCAGTAGTGCCTCACACCTTGACTTAATTCGCTAATTGACCAAGAATTTATTGATAGCCTTATTCAGCCTAAGTAGATTGAACATGTGAGGAAGAAACAGGGGTAATATATGGGGAAAATCCTCAATCGTTCACTACTAGCAGAAAAAGAAAAATCCATATCATGTGTGGGTACATGCACCCATAGTAAGGCGCAAGTTCATCCATGACCGAAATAGAGTTCATCGATTCCATTGATTGTCAGTTCCCTTACGACTCAGAGGACAAGTGGCGCTCAATTATCGAACTCGGTGTTCGTATTTCGCCAAATTCGGCATTCATGGTATTGCACGAGCTCTGCCGCTTGCCTTCTGGTAAACAGATCGAGCCAGAGACTATGCAAGTAATGCTCAAACACTGGCGGCACCACTTTGCGCATCCACTCGTTTCCGAAGTTCTTCCTGCAGCAGAGGCAATGATCGAACGCAAAAAATTTCCCGTTGAAGAGAGCATGCGAATCATGCAACACGTCTCTGCCTATCCAGACCAATACAACGCATTGGTGATTCCATATTTCGCCTGCGACGACTCCGAAGGAAAAGCAGATGAGCTTTACGAAAAAATCACCGCTTCTTGGCGAGGAGCTCGACAAGTTAGTGACTAGGGGCTGGTCATACAATACGAAAGAAAATTTTCACGCAGTAGTACCGTGACGTTACGCCGGAAGAGAACTGTGTGATTGCAGGACCTGATTTCATTTGTAGTTCGTGGCGCACGGCGGAGCCTGGGTAAGGTGACACTCACCATTTAGCGTGAACTCAAGAAACATCACTTTGAGAGCACTGCGAGTCTTATTCGGCAATGAGGAGTAATGTTTTATAATCTTACAGCTTGCCCATGTGGATGCAGGGGATAACGCCCCGTTATTCCTGAAATCTTTGTGAGTAGTGGCCTGCAGCTCAATCCCAAATGAAACTCATAGCTCCATCTCTACATATGAATGAGGATGCCAAAGTTGAGTCAATTGCAAGAGTAATTTCTGGTTTGAAAGGGAAAGAAGATCCATTCGCGATTTTAAGTAAGAGTGATTTAACATATATACAGACTGTATGGACTGAAGAAGGATACGTGGTTGAGTACCAAGAAGGTTCTATAGACAAACATTTTGTATTAAGTGATTATCTAAAAGCAGAAGATGTTGAGGAAATATTTCGATGCTATTTGTCCGAAGAAAATGCATGGAAAAGTAAATATAGCGTTTGGAGAAAAAATGTCCGAGGGTTTTGGGGAAATTTTGGATGCCAAATCGGAAACTTTTTTGGAAGTACTTTGCGAGGATTTAGAGAGGCTAGGAAAAAATAGACATAACAAGTATATGAAATACCTCCCAAAAATGGCCGTGAGTGTTGGAAGTGATTTTTAGGGAGCTAGCTGATCTACCAGGGAGGTAGGACCTATGCTTGAGATGGTACACTTGCCGCTTCCGGCCCGTAAACTTAGCTATGGTTCATGTAATATACTATGAAAAAGAATCAACTAACTAAAGGTGAAAGTCGACGAGTCATGTACATTGAGAATAAGGATGGTGAGATTGATGGTGTATCAGCACGAATAGGATGGGTTGAGTTTTCTAAAAGTGGTCTGAGTATATATTACCGAGGCCGTATCCTAAAACGAGCGAGGGGTGGAGGTATAAGTGGTAATCATTATGATGGAAATACGGGTGAAGAATATTGGGTGTCTGGAATAAAAAAACGTGGTTCAATTGCGCATTGGGCAGAGTCTACAAATATCTTTATTGATGAAGATGCCAGAGTAGAATATGAAAGAATTAAAAAGGAAAGTGACGTATAACACTATCTACCCTCAAAAACGCCTTCTTCGCTCGAATCGACGCCTGCTGTTCGGCCTTATTGGCGGACGCTCTTCAATAATTGGCGGGCTTTGTTTGAGTGAAGCGAGTTAGCCCGCCCTCCTATTTCCTGCGTCCGCTTAATCTAAAAAAGGCCGAATTGGGCGTCAATGGTTTTGGATCCTTTTCCCGAAAGAAAAGGATCTCGGCTGCCGGGCCGAAACCCGGTAAGGTTTAAATAATTGAATGCAAAAACTGTTATTTGTCTATAGTGAAAATCAGGTTTGCAGCTAAACGGCAGAGTTTATCTATTCCAAATAGGAAGGGGTTGAAGCCAGAACATGTGCAATTTGGAATGGGCTTCTGCCATACCTTGAATGCAAGTCCACCTGACCCTAAGAACGAGTTGGAAAACCAGATAGGGAAGGTCGTAAAGCTCGTCCGTATTAGAATTTTGATAAAAGCAATAACAGCGTAAACCTTTGTTATTTTCCGGTTTAGATAAAAAGGCTTTTTAAAATTCCTATTCTCGTTAATAAGAAAAAACATACATGATCATGTACTACTATCGCGTGACGCTCGCCTATAAAGGCACTCAATACTTTGGTTGGCAGGCACAGTCTCTAGATACCTTTCGTGAGGAAAGGCCAACTGTTGAAGGCACGATTTTAAATGTCCTGAAAAAAATTGTGAATTATCAACCCTGTACAATTTCTGCCGCTAGTCGTACGGATGGCGGTGTTCATGCGCAGGGCCAACAGGCGAGAATTACACTACCGATTGCAATCAGTCCCGAAAACCTTTTACTGGGTCTGAACTCCTTATTGCCAGACGATATTCGAGTTCTAAAATGTACGCCATCGACAAAGGATTATCAGCCGAATAGAAATAGTGTGAGCAAGGAGTACCACTATTATTTTGTCGCATCACCAGTCGATAATGTCGCGACTTCTGATATTGCGTTGCATGTGCCTTCCAACAGTCACGAACCCGACAATCTAGAGTTACTACGGGCAGCCTGCCAGCTATTTGTTGGCCGGCATGATTTTTACAGCTTTAGTAGCCGTGATAAATCTGTGGTGACTAGCGTCAGAGAGGTTTTGTATTGCGATATTCATCATGCTAATTTTATGCCTATGGTCGATGGCATGTATTATCTGAAAATCGTTGGCGATGGTTTTCTCAAATACATGGTTCGTTATTTAATGGGTGCTTTACTGGATTTGGCCAGAGGGCGCATCACACTCGATGACATTTCACTGTATTTACAACAACATCAGGAACACAAATTAAGCCCTAGAGCGAAAGCCAAAGGTTTGCATTTAATTCATATTGAAGGGTCAGAGTAAATCGTAAGTCAGGTAACTCCTGGATTTTTCTTCTCTGAGACTGTAGAACATGGGTGAACTTACAATTTGTGTCGTATTCTTTTTGATCCTGAAAAAGGCGGTTTCCTTTTTTAAGTCATGGAGTCGGGTTGAGGTGACCCTCCGCCCCCTTTTTTCTTTAACCCGACGCCTGCTGTCCGGCCTTTTTGGCGGACGCTCTTCAAGCATTGGCGCGCCTTGTCTGAGCCTGGCGAGTTGGCGCGCCCTCCCTTTCTCGCGTCTGCTTAATCTGATGAGGCCGAACTGGGCGTCAATGGTTTTGGGT
>JAVJHY012147814.1:3892-26878 GCA_035593235.1 Phascolosoma agassizii
TGCAAGCCAGGGCTCAGCAATTGCGCGACGGCCTGAAAGCCCGCGGCATCTCGACGGCCCCGAGCACGACCCATATCGTGCCCGTCATCCTCGGCGACAACGCGAGGACGATGACAGTTTGCGAACGCGTTCTCGAACGTGGCTTCTACGCCCAGGGGATTCGTCATCCCTCCGTGCCCGAAGGCACCGCGCGGCTGCGTATCACGCCGATGGCCACCCACACGCCGGAAGAAATTGACGCGTTGATTGACGCAGTCAGCGAGGAAGCCGACGCCGCGTCATGACCAGTTCGGAGGTTCGCGGCTGGTTCGTGACAGGGACTGATACCGGGGTCGGAAAGACCGTGGTTTCGTGTGCGGTCGCGCGAGGGCTTCGCCAGCTTAGCCTGAGCCCCGGTGTGATGAAGCCAAGTGAAACCGGCGTCGGGGACGAGGGCCCGTTAGACGCCCTGGCCTTGGCAGAAGCCGCGGGCTCGGCGGATCCCATCGGACGCATCTGTCCGCAGGTCTTTGCCATGCCGGCGGCACCGGACGTAGCGGCCAGGGCCGAGGGCAAGACGGTCGACGCCGAAGCCATCCGTCAAGCCTGGCGAGAGCTTCGGGCGGGCCATGACTGGATCGTGGTCGAAGGCGCGGGCGGTCTCCTCGTACCGATCTGGGAGCGAGCCGACATGGCCGACTTGGCGAAGGAACTCGGGCTGCCCGTGCTCCTCGTCGCCCGCGGCAGTCTGGGAACGATCAACCACACCTTGCTGAGCCTCGAGGCCCTGCAACAGCGTGAGCTGGAGCTGGCCGGCGTGGTGATCTCGCACGGCAGTGAGCCGCTCGTCGGCTCCGACGAGGCTAATCTCGAAGCGTTGCGGGACCGCTTGGGCAACCGGCTACTTGGAGAGATCCCACCGCTCGAACCGGGCCAGCGGCCAGAGAGAAGCTGCCCCTGGTTCCTCCCGTGGCTTGAATCTGAAACCCGCGCCTCCTAGCTCAGCATCAAAATAGGGGTGTGGGTGCCCCTTCCCTGGCTGAGCCAGGCAGACACTCCTCGAGTTCCCGGATTCGGTTCGCCCCAACTCCCTTGCGCCGGCCGAGCCCGGGCCTGCGGTTCGGAAGGCTACGTCGAACGATGGCTCGGGCCTGCCACCCAGCAGGCTTGGACGCGGGGGCCGATCCGCTGGATGGCCAGCCGCGCGCGCGATTCACGCCACCACGTCAAGCTGGTCTCCGGACGCGCCGATACGGACGGAATGTGCCATCCCACCGCCGTGATTCACTATTTTGTGTTTGCGATCGTGTTCGCAATCACTTCAGCGAGCGCGATGGCCAAGAACTGGCAACCGATCGGCGTAGGCCATCACTGGGCTTATGCGATCTCGCAAAGCAACGTGGTGGCGATGGGTGGACAGGTCGTCGACCGCGAAGTGAAGCGCGGCAAGATCCGCCGAGACGTGGTTCGGGAAGGCCGGCGCGCAGAGATTCCGGTCCCGGTCTTCGTGGTCGAAGAGGTGCGGGACTGGATCGGTGATGAAGCCGAGCACTA
Organism: Phascolosoma agassizii; assembly: GCA_035593235.1. Classification (NCBI taxonomy): domain Eukaryota; kingdom Metazoa; phylum Annelida; class Sipuncula; order Phascolosomatiformes; family Phascolosomatidae; genus Phascolosoma; species Phascolosoma agassizii. Next base: position 5,426 of record JAVJHY012147814.1, read on the forward strand.
CGTCACCTTGAACGGCCAAAGGGCCGGTGCGCTGCTCGAGTACGCCGTCGACATGGGCGAGGGTCTGAACTTCCACGCCAACCCACTGATCCAGATGCCCGCGTCGATCAAGGGCGGGATGAAGTGGGACGTCGGCAGCTTCAAGATGAACGGCCTGGAAGTCACCATGGCGGGCGAGATCCTCGGCGTGCAGAACGCAAAGGCTCGCTCCGAGACCTATGAGCGATGCCTCAAGGTTCGATACACCGGGAGCCTGAGCGGGATGCTCGAAGTGCCCGAGGGACGTCTTCCGGTACGCGCGGGAACCCTGGAGGTGACCCAGTGGTATGCGCCGAACGTGGGCGTGGTCCTCGCCGAGGAATCGGTCACGATGGATCTCCTGACGGCCCAAGGCATCATGGAGGTCACGACGACCGACCACTATTCCCTCGAGCGGTTCCTGGAGAAGGGCCCGGTACCGGCCACGCCTCAGCCCTGGCCCTAGCCAACGCGCGGCGGTTTCCGGTCCTCGCCGACGCCCATCGGCAAGAGGCAGAACAGCCGCAAGCGGCACGCAACTGTTGTGAAATAGCCTCAAGGCTGTGCCTGGGCGCTCCGATTCATCGTGTATGGCCCAGTTCGGCACTGACATCGAAGACGACCTTCAGCTCATGGATATCAAGCTGAAGCAGCTCAAGAACGAGTACGACCAGTACTTCCTTGGGACCCGCAAGCGGGAGCCGCACATGTTGCGAACCGAGGTGAGCAAGATGGTCGTCATCTATACGAACGTCTCGATCAACAACACCGCTCTGCGCTTCAAGTTCAACAACCTTCGGTCCCGCTACTCGACCTTCAAGAGGCTGTGGGATGACAACCTCCGCAAGATCGAGCAGGGCTGCTACGAGCGACACCTGTTCAAGGCGGACCTGAAAGATCGCGAGCGCAACGAGCAGCAGGACCGCAGGAAGAGCGTACGAGCCAGCGATGCCGGCCCCGGTGAGGATCAGATCTTCGCTGCCTACGTCGAAGCCCGACAGTCGACGGGACAAGGCGCTGAAGGGCTCACGCCCAAGAAGCTCGCCCAGGTGCTCGCCACACAGGAAGCTGCCATCCGCGAGAAGACCGGCTGCCAGCGCGTCAAGTTTCGCGTCGTGGTCGAGTCGGGCAAGGTGAAGTTGAAGGCCACCCCGATCAGCGCGTAACAGACGTGCCACGCAACCCCGGGTCCGAGCCCGACACGTCTGTAAGGTCCGCGAGCTACACCGCGTGTCGCGTGCGCCGACGCCGCATGGCGTGGAACGGGAGAAGTAGCAACGCGAGCTCGGCGCCGAGACCGCAGCTGGTGCCACCGGTTGTTCCGCTGCCGCCGCCTCCCGCCTGGGAGCAGGTCTGACCCACTAGGCCCTGAAGAGCGAACACGTCCGCGTTGTTGACGATTCCGTCCGCGTTGAGGTCGCAGATCGAATTGCAGCCGGGGCCGGTGCAACCGAAGCAACCTGCCACGTCGTCGAACTGGTCGACGTCGGTGGCATCGATGCGGCCGTCCAGGTTGACGTCCCCGGCGCATCCAGCGATCCGGCAGAAGCGAGAGCAGTTGTCGCCGTTCAGCACGTTTCCGTCGTCGCACTCCTCGGAGCCCTCGAGGGCACCTCCGTTTCCGCAGGTCTCGCCGTCGCAGGCATCGCCGACACCGTCGCCATCTCCATCCAACTGATCGGAGTTGTCGGTGTCCGAGCAGTTGTCTAGAGCATCGGGAATCTCGTCGTTGTCCGAGTTTGTGGCACCTACGGCGGCGACGTTCGGCGTGCAGACTTCGCCGGTTCCGGTCAAGCAGTTGTAGTCGGCGGCACACGTGGCTCCACGGCGTTGACAGGATCCGCCCGAACACACTTCGCCCGTTCCGCATTGCCCGGGAACGCCGACCGTGCAGGACACCCGCGTATCGTCAAGGCAGACGCCCTCGGTGAAGAAGACCTGGGAGTTGTCGGAAGGCGTGTCGAAGGGCGGGGGCGCAAGGGGATTCACCGCGGCGCCGGGATCGGTCGTGCCCGCAACCGGGCGGGTCACCTCGCCCACCACCTCGACCTTCGGCTCGCCGGGAGCCGCCATCACGTTGAATAGCTGAACGATCAGATCGAGCTGATCGAAATCGCTGTTGAGATCTCGCTGCTCATCGGGCTCCTCCGTCAGGAAGCGCACGGTGTCCGCGGTGACTCGATAGGGCACGGCCGGATCGCAGACATCGAAGTCGCAGAGGACGGCGCTGGCCCCCGAGGATGAAATCGCCGTCGGGTCGGTGTCGGGGTCCCGTTTCAGGTCGAGCACATGAAGGACGCTGTCATTGGTGTCCGCATCGCTGTTGAGCGACGACCCGCCCTGGGCCGCTTCGTTCACCCGGAAGGCGATGAAGGTGTCCCCCACGACAAACTCGTCCGCGGCCAGGCCCGTGTTGACGACTTGTGGCGGGTTCTCAGCGGTCGCTAGGAACAACACCTGATCGTTGGCATCCCCGTCACCGTTCAGAATCGTTCCACCCTGACCGGCCTCGGACGCGAGGAATGCAACGGCCCAGGGGCGCGGGAACGTCGACTGAGGTTCGATCGCGGCCAGCTCTCCTGCGGCAGCCGCCACGCCCGTGCTGCGACAGATCGGCGTACCACGCACTTGCCGACTGCACACGTGCACGACCCGGTCCGTGGCATCGCCGTCGCCATTCAAGGATCCCACCCCTTGATCGGCCTCGGGCACCACACCCGCAACCATGTTCACGGAGATCGCGACCTGGTCGACCGCCAAGGGGAGGCCGGAATCCGTCAGGGGAAACACGGAAGTGGTGATCAGTGAGCCTACGACGGGGTCGCGCCCCTCGTGGATCGCCAGGACCCGGTCGGTCGCGTCACCGTCACCGTTCAGGGACACGCCGCCGTTCGACTCGGGCCAGAGCCAAGTCGTCGCGCCCAACAGATCGATGTCGCTGGAGACCTCGGCAGGGAATTGGACGCGGCTGCTTGGGATCGTGAAGAGGTTGACGATCTCGATGTACCCGCCACTGCTGATGAGGCCGTCCGAATTGAAATCTCGGATCACGTTCGACCCAGTCGCATCTGCCACCACACTGAACACATCGTCGGCCCCGTTCTGATCAGCCGGGTCGACCATGTCGGGAGAAGTAAAGACGTTCCCCGTATTGTTGAACTGAATGGTGCTAATGGCTGTGAAGACGTCGGTGGAGAATCCCTGAGACCGCAAAACGAGCCCGGTTACACGACTTCGGAAGAATGACACAATGGCACCACCCCGAGGTTCGTCGTCGTCTATGAGGTTGGTCGCCGCGGACGCGAAGCCAAGCGTCTCGCCGGCGTCATCCACGAAGTAGGCATTGAAGTTGCCACCGTTCGCCTCACGGCCCCGCTGATCCACCGACTGCCGCGTCACGGTTCCAGTCGGACGATGGTAGACGAAGACGTCCGACACGCCGTTCGTGTCTCCAGGTACGAGGTCATCGAAGTCGCTCTGGAAGGCGATGTAGTCGCCGTTAGGGGTCATGGACGTGAGCGAGGCAAAACCTTGGACCGTCGTCCGGCAGTCAGCAGTCGGCGCGCCTAGCGGTGCAGACACCAGCCTCGTCGAGATCGCGCCGGGTTCGTCATAGATGCCGTCGGCATCGGTGTCCCGATCATGGACGTAAGTCTGAGTGCAAGCACCATGGCCGGGGTCGTTCACGTCGTGCGCCATGTTGGAGTCGAAGGCGATGATTCGCCCGTCGTCGGAAATTCCATCGAGTCGAAACCGGATCGAGGTGTTCGGGCGAAAGAAGAGAACCGAGGGCCAGGCATTCCCGAGGATGCTCTGGCTCCCGTTGTCATCCACGCTGATCCGAGCCGTCGAGATCGCGCCCGGCTCGTCGTAGATCCCGTCCGCGTCCAGATCCCGGTCATGGACGAACACGTCGGTGCCGACCAGGGTCGGCCCCGGAAGGCACTGACCGTTCGTGTCCCCCGCCACCAGGTTGTTGGCCGTGCTGAAGAAGATCACGAAGCGGCCGTCCGGCGTGATTGCCGGGTCTCCCGACGAACCGACAGTGGTTCCACAGGGGGCCTGGAAAGTTGCCCCTTGCCCCGCCGAGTTGACACTGACTCGCGCTGTGGCGGAAGCCGGGGCGGGCTCATCGAAGATCCCGTCGTTGTCCGCGTCCCGATCCCGGACGAAGACATCGAAGGCACCGTTCGTGTCCCCGGCGACGAGGTTCGGATCGTCGCTCACGAAGGCGACGAATCTCGCAGGCGCAATATTCGCGGTTCCGTCATTCACGACTGCCGTCCCTGAGCTGGATCCGAGCTGAATCGGCGCATCGGTCGTCGAGAGACCGACCAGGCTCGTCAAAGTCGCGCCGGTCTCATCGAACACACCATCGACATCGGTGTCCCGGTCAACGACAAAGATCTGGCGGCTCGAGGGGGTCGAGATCGAGGAAAGGAAGCTCGCGAACGCCACGTACCGCCCATCGGAGCTGGCGGATCCATCGAACGCGCCGATCGGAGGGGCCATGGCGACCTGGGGATCATTCGAGATCCGGTGGGTGGTGCCCTGCGCTCCATGGATCTCGGAAGTGCCTACTACAGCGAGCCCGTTGCGTAGGAACAGGGACGGCCCGGTGAGGCCTCCGTTGTCGTTGACCGCGGCAACGGGGAAGGCGGCCAGGCTGCTGAGGGGCTGGGTGATGTCTTGCCCGCTCGTCAGCTCGAAGGTGCTGTTCTGGGCGAATGCCATCAAGATCGTGTCGTTGAGATCGTTGTCCTTGTTCAAGTCTTGTTGCTGACGAATCTCGGACACGAAGAAGGCGACGCGATCATTCTCAGCATCCACCACCGGCACCACACCTCCCCTGGTGAACTCACGGGCGACACCGAGGCCGCTCGCCCCTCCGACCCCGATAGGCTGAGGGTTGCCGTTCGTCGGATCCGCGAGAGTGACGACAATGTCGGTCATGTCCGAGTCGCCGTTCAAGTCCTGGTTCTCGACAGCCTCATCGACCACCAGCGAGAGCACCTGGTCGGTCTCGACGATGCCGGAGAGCTGAACCGAGTTGTTGGCTTGAACGCTGTATTCGCTCGAAGCGACGACAACCGGGCCCACGCCGGTGTCGGAATAGCGGTCATCGAAAAGGAAGATCGGCGATGCCGCGCCGCAGGCACCGCCGCCCGCGCAGACGGTCGTGGAATCACACGGGATCCCTGGCTTAGAGCCGCCGATACACGCCTGCCCGGTTGGGCTTTGGCGCAAGATGCGCATCACGCCACGCTCCGCGTCGATAGAACCGAAGAGGGTCGTCGCGTTCGCATTGGCGTCCGGGAGTGGGGTGAAGAGCGGGGGGAGCAGGAAGCCCTGGGGTGACCGTGACGTCAGAAAACCGCTTGACGGCAAGCTGATTGGGCTCCCTCCCGTGAATGCCGGAAAGCTGGTCAGACCCTGGCCGATGCGTGCGATCGGGAGTCCATCTGCTCCCGGCGGCTTCAGAATCGAACCATAGTCCCAAGGCACATAGGCGTTCCCGGCCGCGTCCGTCGTGAACCGAACCTCGTTGCTCACGCCCGTGCACATCGCGTCACTCGCGGGATCGCAAACCGACGCATAGTCGTTCGGAATCGGCAGGGCGGTGAAGTGAGGGAAGGTGACGTCGATGTCGGACGGGGATTGATTGCAGGTGCCGTCCTGAGCATAGATTTCGTCGATGCACGCGACCTCGCCGAGGGTACCTTCCGCATCCGCGCAGCGGGTGGGAGGCGTGGCGGCGGCCATGCCACAGGGCAACGCCGTGCCGAGCGGGGTGACGATGATCTTCGCCGGCCCGCTCAGGGTTCGGTTATCGGAAGCGAATCCAAAGTCCGCATCGGTATTGGGGAACGGAAAAAACAGACGTCGACGTGGTGATCCGTTTGCGGTCTGCTCATCAACGACCAGGAAGTCGGTCCCGGGCGCCGCGGTCTTGCACACCGCACCTCCACCCGCGGCCACCAGTGTGGCGTTGCAGGCATTGACCAGATTGGAGATCGCGGGAAGGGTGCAGTCGCTCGCAACCACCGCCGCGTGCGGCGCCCCATTGCTTGCCGTCGGCGGGGTGAAGAGAACCGTCACGATGTGTTGCACCGGGTCGCTGTTCAGGGCCGGGCCCGGAAGATCCCCGGGGAGGCGTTCGCAGACTGCCGGGTTGACCTCGACCCCGACGAAATCTCCAGGCGATGCGAAGGGTCGGTTCAGCGCGCCAACGGCACCGCGATGAACGCCAGTCGCACCCGGGATGGCATTGCAGATCGCGGAGGTGACCTCGGGGGCCATGAGGATCGTGAAGAGAGCGAGGAGGACCGCGCAAGCACGGCCCTCGATCTGCGATCGCATGCTGAATCTCCGGCTCCGCAGAGGCGGGCGGGGGGGGGTCGCGTCAAATTCGCTTTTGTCTCGAATACTCTGCCACAGGAGTCGGCTAGGGATTTGGGGTTATTCGTGAGATTTTTGGGGCTGCCGTGCCACGTATCTGAGGACACCGGGGACTCCCCCGGGGGAATGAGGTGTTTCGTATGCGGCAAGGAAATCTCCGTCGTTTTGCGCTGGCTCTGGTGGTTTTGGCCTCGAGCCTGCCCACAACAATGGCCGCAACCCCGATGCTCTCCATTCATCTGGATGGTGGGGGTAACTCGCTCACCGTGAATCCTGGCGCCTCATTCACGGTGGAAGTCCGCGCCCAGGACATTCCGGCGCCGGGGCTCTTCGGGTTCGGGGTTCGGGTCCAATACGATGCGACAGCGTTTGGCAGCGCAGCCGCGGGCGTCGATGGTCTCTGGACCGGCCAGTCTGCAATCGACAACGCTCCGGGCAATTCCGGCGCCTCCGCGAACCGCAGTGGGCAGGCTTCCGGGCCATCCGGCTTCGACATTGTCCTGTCGAGCGCGAGCTTCAAGGCTCTCCGCCCGGGCACCTTTGCCCTCCAGCTCCTGCCGTTCACCGGGCCCGGTGACAACCTGCTCTTCGACGGAACCGCATTGGATGACGGTTCCAATCTCGGGTTCTTCGGGGGTGCGACAATCACCGTGCTCAGAGCCGCTCCCGAGGCAGGGACCGCGGCGATGCTGGGCCTTGGCGTCGTCGGCCTTGCGCTCAGGAGTCGCGGTTTCGCCAGCCGCTAGCAGCCAGCTCGGGCAAAGCCCTTCCAAGATTTCCGAGGCGCAGCCCGTCGATGAGACCTGGCGCGAACTAGGGTTTCGCCGCGACCAAACGTTCCAGAAGCTCCGCATTCAGGTCTTCGCGCTCGGCTCCCTCGAGCAGCGCCTCACGATCCACCGCGTTCGAGGCATTCGCGGCCCAGCTCCGGTACAGGTCGCCGCCCGATCTCTCGAGTTTCGCGAGCAGCGCCTGGTTGTCCGCCTTGTCGCCACCGAACAGCGCGCCTAGCTGCTGCTCCGGCGTCAGCTTCGCCTCGAGCACCATCTGGGTCTGCGTCACGATCGCGACGAGCTTGCCAGCCTCGCCCTTGATCTCGGTTCGCCAGACCATGGTGCGCCTTCCCTTGTGGAGCGGCGTGCTCACAGCTGTCACCGTCTCGCCGGTCGTCGCACCTTTGAAGAAGTTGGTCTTGGACTCGATGGTGGTCGTCCCCGTGCCCGGCGGCAGATTCAGGAACGTGCCGTAGGCCCCGAGCGTGTCCGCCATCGCCATGATCGCCCCGCCATGCATGACGCCGGGCATCGTACAGTGGGCGTTCTCGACTTGGATCGTCCCAACGATTTCATCCGGAGATGCCTCCGTGATCGTCAAATCAAGTCGCTCGGGGAAGAGCCCCTTCATGGTCTTGGTCAACGCGGCCGCTGTGTCATTCATGCCCGGATGAAAGCGGACCTAGGGCGCGGCGGACAGGGCCAATCTCCGCCGGAACGGAGGGACCGCGACGCTTGAGGAGGCTTTGCGCGGGTGGGAGCCCGCTGACGGGGCGCCTCCCCCGAGATAGGCTTGGTCAGTGAACAACCTCCCCTCGACTCTCGACATGATCGGCCCGGACACCTTTGCGGAGCAGGGGTATCCCCATGCGGCCTGGCGGACGCTGCGGCGGGAGGCTCCGATTCATTGGTTCGATCTTCCGGGTGGGGTCGGCTTTTGGGCCGTGACCAAGCGCGATGACATCGTTTCGATCTCGAAGCAGCCGAACCAGTTCTTGAACGCACCTAGGCTGGCGATCTTCGAAGAGGGCGCGCCCGTGGAGGGGCCGCGCACCATGGCGAGGCACCTGCTGAATATGGATCCGCCGGAGCATGCGGACTTCCGGAATGCCGCGAGTTCGTGGTTTACACCGCGCGCGATCAAGCGCCGTGAGGGCGAGATCGAAACGATCACCCGCGACCTGTTGGCCGAAATGGCAGGCGAAGATCGCTCAGGGGATTTCGTGGCGGACCTGACCGCTCCTCTGACCCTTCACGTGCTGGCCGAGATGTTGGGCGTGCCCCGTGAAGACTGGCGACTGATGTTCCGCTGGACGAATCAGATCGCCGGCTCCAGTGACAGCGAATACCAGGCCGGCGATGCCCCGATGGATGGCGTGCTCGATGCTCGGGAAGGCCTCTTCGAGTACTTCACCGATCTTGCGGCAGAGCGGCGCAAGCAGCCTCGCGATGACATGGTCAGCGTGCTGGCCAACGGAACCGTCGGGGACGTCGCGATCCCGGCCTTTGAGCTGCTGTCTTACTTCCTTCTATTGGTGGTCGCGGGCAACGAGACGACCCGGAACGCTGCCAGCGGTGGCCTCCTCGCGCTGATCGAGTCCCCTGAAGAGATGCAGAAACTGCGCGACAACCCGGGCCTGACAGATGCAGCCGTCGAAGAAATCGTGCGTTGGACGAGCCCGGTGATTCAGTTCTGCCGCACGCCGACCGAGGATGTCGAAATGCGCGGACAGAAGATCCGCGCGCGGGATTCGATGTGTCTGCTCTATCCCTCGGCCAATCGCGACGAGGATGTCTTCGAGGACCCGGACACCTTCCGGATCGACCGACGCCCTAACCGCCACGTGGGCTTCGGGATCGGCGAGCACTTCTGCCTCGGTGCGAACCTGGCCCGACTCGAACTACGCATCATCTTCCGCGAGCTCGCCAACCGCCTGGACGCGGTCGAACTCGATGGCTCCGTCGAGCGCATGCGCTCCAGCTTCCTTGGCGGCGTCAAACGCATGCCGATCCGCTACTCGCTGCGGGAGCTCAAGGCCTAGCTTCTTCGAAGGCGAGCTCGAGCTTTGCAATGGCGTGCGTGCTAACGCCGAGGTCTGGCGATACACAGCCCGACCACGCTCATCATGCTCTTGGCGGGTGATCGCGGGAGCTCGACACCAATGCTGGCTGGTGCTGCCTGCTGGGCTCCGCCTACCCCGACGGGACTTAGTGGAAGCAGACCTGATCGTCTTCCAAGATCTGTGCCAGGCTCAGCGCCGCTACTTCTTCTCGCTGACCGCGACGCGGGCGATGGCAGTCGAGTAGGACTCTTGGAGTTCCTGGTAAGCCTCTTCGCCTTCTTCCGTGCCACGCATTTCGTCGAGCTGCTTCTTGGCTCGGTCGGCGGCGACCTTGGCGCGCTCCATGTCGATCTCGTGGGCGAACTCGCAGGAGCCGACCATCACGGTGACGTGATCTTCGTGGACCTCCGCGATCCCCTTGGACACCGCGGCGCGTAGGGTCTCGCTGCCCTTGTCGACCTGAATCTCACCGGGCTGCAGGCTGGTCATGAAGACTTCGTGGCCCGCAAGCACACCGAAGTCGCCTTCGGTACCCGGAAGCACGACGCCCTCAACCTCTTCCTGGAAGGCTTGTCCTTCCGGAGTCACGATGATCAGCTCGATGGCCATCGCCTAGCTCATGCTCTTCGCGGCTTCGCGCACATCTTCGATGGCGCCGGCCATGAAGAAGGCCTGCTCCGGCAGATCGTCGCACTTGCCATCGAGGATTTCCTTGAAGGAGCGGATCGTGTCTTCGAGTCGCACATAGATGCCGGAGCGACCGGTGAACTGCTCGGCCACGCTGAAGGGTTGCGAGAAGAAGCGCTCGATCTTTCGGGCGCGGGACACTGTGAGGCGGTCCTCTTCGCTGAGCTCGTCCATGCCGAGAATCGCGATGATGTCCATCAGGTCCTTGTACTTCTGCAGCATCTGCTGGCAGTCGCGGGCAACCTGGTAGTGCTCTTCACCGACCACCAACGGATCGAGGATCCGGCTGGTCGAGTCGAGCGGCGACACCGCCGGGTAGATGCCCAACTCCGAAATGGAGCGGTCGAGCACCGTGGTGGCGTCCAAGTGAGTGAACGCGGTGGCCGGCGCCGGGTCGGTCATATCATCCGCGGGCACGTAGATCGCCTGGACCGAGGTAATCGAACCCTTGGTGGTCGAGGTAATGCGCTCTTGCAGACCGCCCATGTCGGTGGCCAGCGTCGGCTGGTAACCCACCGCCGACGGGATGCGGCCAAGAAGCGCCGACACTTCGGAGCCGGCCTGGGTGAAGCGGAAGATGTTGTCGATGAAGAGCAACACGTCCTTGCCTTCTTCCTCGCGGAAGTACTCGGCGCAGGTCAGGGCGGAGAGGGCGACGCGGGCACGGGCTCCCGGAGGCTCGTTCATCTGGCCGAAGATCAGCGCGCACTTGTCGAGCACGGTGGTGCCATCGGAAAGCTTGGCGTCCTCCATCTCGTGCCAGAGGTCGTTGCCCTCGCGGGTGCGCTCGCCAACGCCACCGAATACCGAGTAACCGGCGTGCTCATGGGCGATGTTGTTGATCAGCTCCTGAATGATCACGGTCTTGCCTACGCCGGCGCCGCCGAACAAGCCGATCTTTCCACCCTTCTGGAAGGGGCAGACCAGGTCGATCACCTTGATGCCCGTCTCGAGGGCCTCTACCGAAGTCGCCTGGTCGACGAATTCCGGAGCTTCGCGGTGGATCGACCAAGTGGTGTCGTTGCCGACCGGGCCGCGTTCGTCGACCGGCTCACCGATGACGTTCAGGATGCGACCGAGCACCTTGGGACCGACGGGCATGCGGATCGAGTCGCCCGTGTTGGTCACTTCCTGCTGCCGAACCAGACCCTCGGTGGTGTCCATGGCGATGGTGCGGACGGTGTTCTCGCCGAGGTGCTGAGCGACCTCGAGCACCAGGTTTCCCTCGCGATCGTCGATCCCTGGGTTCGTCGCGCGAAGCGCGGTGAACACCTCGGGCAGTTCGCCAGGGGGAAATTCGACGTCGACGACCGGTCCGGTGACCTGAGTGACCTTGCCTTGCTGCGCCATGAGTTTGTTCCTTTGGTCGGGGCTGGGGGATTCGGACCGTGCAGCCCGAATCGATGGGAGGATTAGGAAAGGGCTTCCGCGCCGGAGACGATCTCGACCAATTCGGTCGTGATCGCGGCCTGCCGTGCGCGGTTGTACTGAAGCGTGAGGCTCTTGATCAGATCCTCGGTGTTGCGGGTCGCGTTCTCCATCGCGGTCATGCGCGCAGCGTGTTCGCCGGCCTGATTCTCAAGGAGGGCGCGGTAGATCGTGAACTCGAGTGCCTGGGGCACCAGAACATTCAGTAACGCCGTCGCGTCGGGTTCGATCTCGAAGGGCATCGCCGCGTCGCCGGCTTCTTCGATCTCTTCTTCAGCCGAGAAGGGCAGGATCTGATCTGTGTTTGGCTTCTGGGTCATGGCCGAGACGAACTCGTTGTACACGAGGATCGCGCGATCGATCTCGCCGTTGTTGTATCGCTCGGTGAGATGGTTCGCGATTTCGATGGCATCGTTGATGCCGACGCCCTTCATCCCCGTCCAGCTGCCCACGATCTCGCGGCGCTTGCTGAAGTACTCCGATGCCTTCCGACCGACGATACTGACGACGACCTTGTCGAACTTCGAACCCTGTTCGGCGATGGCTCGCTCGGCCGCCTTGATCGCGTTGCCATTGAAGGCGCCGCAAAGGCCTCGGTCCGACGTGACGACGATGACCTCCAAGACGGTCTCGGATTCGTGAGCTTGCAACAACGGATGCTCCGCATCCTTCTGTCGCTTGCCAACTTCGCCGAGCGTCGCGTACATGCGCTGGGCGTAGGGCCGGGCCGCGAGGATCGCGTCCTGGGCACGCCGCAGCTTCGCCGCCGAAACCATGCGCATGGCCGACGTGATCTGCTGCGTATTCCCCACCGTACCGATGCGGCGCTTGATGTCCTTCAGGTTGGGCATGACTTCCCTATCTACTCAGGCCGAACTTACTTGGAGGTGGGCTGGAAGTTGCTGGCGAAGGCATCGAGTGCGCTGGTCAGCGCAGTCTTGTCTTCGTCACTGAGCTTGCCCGTCTCCCGGATGCGACCCATCAGGTCGGCGTGATCCGAGCGCATGTAGGCCAGCAGCTCTCGCTCGTACCGACCGATGTCGCTGACCTCGAGGTCACGCAACCAGCTCTTCCCGCCTTCGGGCGGAGTCGCCGCGAAGATCGAGACGACCTGCTCTTCCATCTTCAGCGGCTGGTACTGACCCTGCTTGAGGATCTCGACCTGGCGCTCGCCGTTGGCCAGCTGCTCCTGAGTCGCGGCGTCGAGGTCCGAACCGAACTGGGCGAAGGCCGCCATCTCGCGGTACTGCGCAAGGCCCAGCTTCACCTGACCGGCGACACTCTTCATGGCCTTGGTCTGGGCCGCACCACCTACGCGCGACACTGACAGACCCACGTTTACCGCCGGCCGAATGCCGGAGTTGAAGAGGTCGCTCTCCAGGAAGATCTGACCATCGGTAATGGAAATGACGTTGGTCGGAATGTAGGCCGACACGTCGTTGCCCTGGGTCTCGATGATCGGCAGCGCCGTCAGGCTGCCGCCGCCGAGCGAGTCGTCCAGCTTGGCCGCGCGCTCGAGCAACCGGGAGTGCACGTAGAACACGTCACCGGGGTACGCCTCACGACCCGGCGGTCGGCGAAGCAGCAGCGAGAGCTGGCGGTAGGCGACGGCCTGCTTGGAGAGATCATCGTAAATGATCAACGCATGCTTGCCGTTGTCGCGGAACCACTCGCCCATCGCGCAACCGGAGTAGGGCGAGATGTACTGCAGCGGGGCGGACTCACTGGCCGTCGCGGCAACGACGATGGTGTATTCCATCGCGCCGTGCTGGGTCAACTTGTCGACGACCTGTGCGACGGTCGACTGCTTCTGGCCGGTCGCCACGTAGATGCAGAAGACGTCGGTGTCTTTCTGATTGATGATCGTGTCGATCGCGACGGCGGTCTTGCCCGTCTGCCGGTCGCCGATGATCAGCTCGCGCTGACCGCGACCGACCGGCGTCATCGCGTCGATAGCCTTGATGCCGGTCATCAGCGGCTCGTTCACGCTCTTGCGGGTCACGATGCCCGGAGCCTTCAGCTCCATGCGCCGGGTCTCGGTCGATTCGATTGCGCCTTTGCCGTCGATCGGGTTGCCGAGCGCGTCGACGACGCGGCCCAGCAGGCCCATGCCCACGGGCACCTCGACGATCTTCTCCGTGCGTCGGACCAGGTCGCCTTCCTTGATGTGGCTCGACTCGCCCATCAGCGCGATGCCCACGTTGTCGTCCTCGAGGTTCAGCACCATGCCGCTGGTGCCGCCGGGGAACTCGACCAGCTCGCCGGCCATCGCCTTCTGCAGGCCGTAGACGCGGGCGATGCCGTCACCGACGGACAGAACCGAGCCGGTCTCGGCGACATCAACATCGCGGCCGTACTCCTGGATCTCCCGCTTGAGGATGTCCGTGATTTCACCGGGGCGAAGGTCTGCTGCACTCATGGCTTCGTTGACTCTCTCTTTGGAGGTTCGATCCGCAACGTTGGCGGACCGCATGAACTCAAACTCGGTCTGGATTTCGTTAGGAAACGGACTTGCCCAAATTGGCGCGCAGCTGGTCGAGCTGACTGCGCAGGCTTCCGTCGTACACGGTGTCGCCGACCTTGGCGATAACACCGCCCAGTAGCGACGCGTCGATCTCGACTTCCAGCTCCACGTCCGCACCGGTGCGCTGGGAAAGCGCACGCTGCAGGCGCGAGCGCTGGTCATCCGTCAGAGCGGAAGCGGTTCGCACCAGGGCCTTGGTGAGCCCGGCATCGGCGTCCGCCAACTCTCCGTAGGCTTCCTCGATTGCCGCCAGATCCACCAGACGGCGCTGATCGACCAAGAAGGAATAGAAGCTGCGAAGGGTGGGGCTGGTGTTCAGTTTGTCGGTCAGTCCGGTCAACACCGCGCGGCGTTCTGCCGCGGGATAGACGGGCTCGAGAAGCACGCTGGCGAGCTCGGAGTTCTCAGCCAGCAACCCGTTCAAGACACGGAGCTCTTCTCGGAGCGAGGTGACCGAGCCGCTCTCTTTTCCCAACTGGAAAAGGGCCTTCGCGTAGCGCTGCGCTGCGGCGACTCCGGCCATCAGTGCGTTCCCCCTTGCTCGAGCTTGGCGATGAATTCGTCGACGAGGCGATCCCGGTCTCCGTCGTTCACTTTCTCGGCGAGGATCCCGCCGGCTAGCTGGCTGGCCAGATCGGCGACCTCCTCCCGGAGGCTCTCGCGTGCACTGCGAAGCTCGCGATCCACGACGGAAGACGCGCTGGTGCGGATGCGCTCCGCAGTTTGCTTGGCGTCGGCGATGATCGCATCGCGCTCTTGCTCCGCGGCACGCTTGGTCGATTCGCGGATCGTCTGCGCCTCTTGGTCGAGCTGCGCGACTTTCGAATTCCACTCGTCGAGTCGACCCTCGGCGTCGGACAACAACTTCTCCGAACTCGCGATATTGGACTGGATCTCTTCGCGACGCGTAGCGAGATATTCCAGGACCGGCTTGCGCGCCACGAAGAAGAGGACGCTCACCAGGATGACGAGGTTCGCTAGCTCCCAGAGTTGCGTCGAGCCGTCGGCGGCCTGGGCCGCAAAAGGAACCGCCAGCCAGAACGCTGCGACAAGGAGGTGCCGGCTCACGAGATGCTCCTTCCGAGAACCTGCGCTGCGGCTTGGCTAGCCAAATCTTCGGCCTGGCCGCGAAGCTCCGTGCGCGCCTGATCGAGAGACGCAGCGACGCTATTACGCGCACGCTTCACTTCTTCTTCCGCAGCACCGCGAGCCTGGTTGGTGACTCGAGTCTGCTCGCGCCGACCCTCTTCCATCGCGTCACTGCGGGCGGCGTCCGCCACCTTCCGCGCCTCGCCAATCGCTTCTTCGTAGGTACCAAGAACACGGTCGGCCTCGCTACTGAGTGCCTTGGCTCGGTTCTGCGCACCTTCGATGCGCTTGTCGCGCTCCTCGAGGGTTTCGATCAAGGGCTGAAACAGAAGCTTGTTGGCAGGAAAGATCAACGCGATGAAGAGGATGATCAGCGCGACCAACTGGGCCGGGTCCGGAAGCAGCTCCAGGCCACCTTCCGCGGCCATGGCGGCCGTCGGAAAACCAATGAGCAGCGCGAGCCACACGAACCTCGCGATGCGGTTTCGGGTCATCGTGTGCGGCTCCTAACTGATTTGGATCTGGCGGTTCGGTTCTGCGGGCCATCCCGCGACTGACTGTGCCAGCGGTGGTCGCCCTACCGGCCCTACCGGCGACTTCTCGTCTCACCTCATCGCCTTCCGGTCGATGGGTTGGAGACTGGATTCGTCCGAGATGGGGCCCTGCTCCGCGCTCTGGCAGCGAAACTCGGGCGGCGCCAATCCTTGCAAATCCACGCCGAGATTCAAGCTTCTGTCAGGGCAATTCCGTCGCGGAATCGGGGGTCTGGCGCTCCTCTGGGGTATCGGAGCCGGAGCCGTCCTGTCTGACGGTGGCCTGCTGGGGACCCATCCGACACTCCCCCTCCAGAACGCTGCCGTCCGCGACCTTGACCCGGGCCGTCGCCAGCTGCCCGATCAACTTGGCGCCTTCGAGCAGCTCTGTGCGCCGATGCGCGCAAATCTCGCCTTCGATCCGGCCCTCGACCACCAGCTCGTCAACCTCGACCTTGGCCTGGATATGGGCATGAGGACCCACCTCGAGCCGTCCCGTCGCGTGGATCGTGCCGGTCAGGGTGCCATCGACCCGGGCGGCGCCCCGGAAAGTCAAAAGACCATCAAAATGGCTTCCGGGGCCCAGGATGGTGGGGGTAGGGTCGTCCATCAGACCCGACTCCCATCCAGGATGGACTGGGTGATCCGATGAAGGTCTTCCGGGCTGTAGAAGTCGATCTCGATGCGACCCTTGTCGGCGCCTCCGGTGATGCGGACCTGGGTCTGGAGCCGCTCACGCAGGGTATCGATCAGGCTCTGCAGGTTCGGATCGACGGCTCCGCTCTGGCGCGCAGGGGCCTTCTTTTTGGGCGGCCGAACGACGCCTGAAACCTGGCGGGCCAGTTGCTCGGCACCCCGAACCGAGAGCTGCTCGGAAACCACCCGATCCCGCAGATGTCGGCGGCGCTCAGGGTTCGTGACCGAGAGCAAGGCCTTCGCGTGGCCCATCGAGAGGGCCCCGCTTTCGACATCCGCTTGGAGCTCGCGGGGTAACTCGAGCAGCCGAAGGTGGTTCGCCACTGTCGAGCGATCCAGCCCAACGCGTTGCCCGACCTGTTCTTGGGTCGCACCGACTTCCATCAACTCGCGGAACGCCTGGGCCAACTCGATCGGGTTGAGGTCCTGGCGTTGCACGTTTTCGATCAGTGCGACTTCGAGCAGATCCTTCGGTGCCACATCGAGAATCGTGGCCGGGATGTGTTCGCGCCCGGCCAGCTGACTGGCGCGCCAGCGTCGCTCGCCGACGACCAACTCGTAGGGACGCCCGGAACCTGCAGCTGCTTGGCGAACGACCACCGGCTGCAACACCCCATGGCGGCGGATGGACTCCGCGAGTCGCGTGAGCTCCGTTTCGTCGAATACTCGACGCGGCTGATCGGGGTTTGCAGCGATGGAGGCTACGGCCAGCTGATCGAGCGCGCCGGAAGTTCGCGACTCGTCGCGTTGCGATGGGTTCGCGATCGAACTTGCCACCGTCGGTGACGACGCCCCTTCCGTTGCTTGGGGCGCTTTGCTGCGCTGGCTCGGGATCAGTGCGTCGAGGCCTCGGCCTAACGCGTTTCGTCGAGTCGCCATGTTTGCGTTCCTTGGCTCAGGGGGTGCTGGGCTTGGTGTGCCGCGGGTTTCAGTGCGGCAGGGAAGGCGGCTTGCGTGACGCACCCGGGTGACGCGTCATCAATTCTTCCGCCAGGTCCAAGTAAGCGCGCGCGCCCTTGGAGTGGATGTCGTAGAGCAAGACGGGCTTGCCATGACTCGGCGCTTCACTGAGGCGCACGTTCCTGGGAATGGAGGTCCGAAAGACCTGCTCCCCAAAATGCCGCCGAGCCTCTTGCTCGACCTGGCGGCTGAGGTTCGCCCGCCGATCCATCATGGTCAGCACGATGCCCTCGACTTCGAGACTCGGATGGAACGCGTCCCGGACCCGCTCGACCGTGTCGAGCAAGCGGGCAAGACCCTCGAGGGCGTAATACTCGCATTGTAGTGGTATCAACACACTGTCTGCTGCGGAAAGTGCGTTTAGCGTCAAGAGGCTCAGAGATGGTGGACAATCGATGATCACAAAGTCGTAGTGAGGCAGCACATCGGCCAGCGCAATCCGGAGCCGGCTCTCCCGCTCTTCCGCGTTCACGAGCTCGATCTCAGCTCCCGCTAGGTCTGGGCCTGCTGGAACGACGTGCAGATACGGCAGATCGGTTCGAATCGTCGCCCGCGGCAGAGCGCAATCCCCAGCGAGCGCGTCGTAGAGTTGGAACTCCGGATCGGAAATTCCATAGGCGCTGCTGGCATTCGCCTGGGGATCGAGGTCTACGAGCAGCACAGGCCGCTCCGCCGCCGCAATGGACGCTGCCAGGTTGACGGCGGTCGTGGTCTTGCCGACGCCTCCCTTCTGGTTGACGACGGCCAGGACGCGGGCGCCGTGAGCGCTCTCCGCGTTGCTAAGCGGCTCGTTGATCGCTTTGTCCCCTCACCCAAGGCCGGTCGGCCCGAGCGGTTTGTATCACTGGGCCCCCCAAGCGTCCAGCCAAGCTAGCGCCACAACGTTCCACGTGGAACGCTCGGCGCCAATTCGTTGGGATGGGCTGCGCAACCGATTCGCCCGCGACTCCGTCTCGATTGCCCGTATGCCGTCATGGACCCGATGTTCCACGTGGAACGGGCCGGCGAAAGTTCCGCGGGGAGCGGGGCTGAGCTGCACCGACCCGCCACGGACATTCGGCAACACCCAGATGCACTCGCGGCTCGGGCGTTCCACGTGGAACGGGCCCGCATGTTGAGGATGGATCCCGCACAGAACGTTCCACGTGGAACGGGCCGGCGAGAGCTCCTGGGGCGCGGGACTCAGATGCTCTGGCGGCTTGGACGTTCCACGTGGAACAAGCTCAGCCATATGAGGCAGCGACATGAATGGATCCCCCGCCTCACTCACGAAGGGAATTGGGGCGGAGCGTTCCACGTGGAACCCTTCAGGAATCGCCGGCGTCTCGGCCGGGGTAGGTCGCGAGGGCGCAGGACGCCATCGGATTGAGCCCTAGGTGAATCCAAGGTTCTTTCAGGTAATGCTGGCCAAGCTCGGGCCCCGTCATGCCCTGAGATCGTTTCCAGCCCGTCGCTGCCAGGAATGCGGAAGCCTCATCGGGGGCGAGCTCGAATTCGAACTTCTCGTGCGAGAGGGCCGCCACAGCACCTGCACGGGGGCGGTGCTGCTCCCCGGGGGATGCACCAGCGCCTCCGATTCCGAAATTGATCACCAGAAAGCTGCCCGGCGCGCAACAACTAGCCAGATCCTCGAGCCGTTCGCGGACGCTCACGCGAGGCAAGTACATCCATAGGCCCTCCACCGTAAAAACGGTCTTGGCGCTGGGGTCGAAGCCTTCCGCCTCCAGACAGGGCCTTATCCGATCCCGGCCGATCTCTGCGGGAACGAACCGGGGGCCACCGCTAGGTGCGCGCATGCGCTTGTCGGCTTGGGTGGCCGGGGTATCAACCTCCCAGAAGCCGACACCGGATCGGGCCAAACGCCAGGCTCGGCTGTCGTATCCGGCGCCAAGCACGACGACCTGGGTGGCCCCTTCGCTCAGCGCGTGCGTCACCCCCTCGTCGAAGAATAGGGTGCGAGCGGCCAGGTACGCGAACTCGGGCCCCGTCCCCCGACCTGAGAGAGCCCAGCTCCGAAGTAGCCGTTCGGCGAGCTTCCAAGGCCAGCGCAGCATCGGTGTCGCGTAGGAGTCCTCGAGCACTCCACGATAGGTGAGATGAGCTCGGGCGAGGGCCACGTGCTGGGCGGTCCACGATGAGCGCGGCGGGGCCATGGCGACAAGCATGCCACATCGAAGACGGGGTAGACGTTCCACGTGGAACGCCCCCTCGGCGGGATTCCAGCTTTCAGCTGGAGCCAAACTCCCGTCGGAGGACGTGCCGCCGTCCGGACGCCAATTCGTACGGATGAGAAGTGGTTCCGTCCGGCAGGTCGGCAGGCACCCCGTTGGCAACCGCCAGGGCATATCCCCCTGACACAAGGACCGTTTTTGAGCGCTCGAGCCAGAGCTCGGGTGCCCATACCGCTCTGGAGACCGCCACGCCGAACCCGGCAGGCTCGTCCATCGCTTCCAATCGAACGGACCGCACCCGAACCCGAGGAAGAGGCAACTCCCGCCGCATCGCCTGGAGAAAGCTAAACTTCTTGCCATTGGGCTCGATCAGGAGAATCTCCGCATCGGGTCGAACCACGGCCAGCGGGATGCCGGGCAGGCCGGCGCCCGAGCCGACGTCCAGCATTCGGAAAGGGCCGTCCGGAAGGTGTGGAACCAGGGCCAGAGCGTCCGCCACATGGTCGGTCAGGATCTCGGCCTCGGACCGGGCCCCCGTCAGGTTGATCCGCTGATTCCAACGGTGAAGTTGGCGGGCGTAGAGAGCCAGCTTCTCAAGGGCGTCGTCTGAGAGATCGACGCCGAGAACCTGGGCGGGCTCGGCCAGGTGGGCCAGAGCCTGCTCGCCCAGGTTCTCGTGGTTCGTCATTGGGGAACGTTCCACGTGGAACGCTCCAGCCATCGCACGCGCCGACGACCTTAGTCGTTGGCTGCGGCAGCCTCTGTGGCCTTCTTGGCCTCGTCGAACTCGGCAGCGCCTTCGGGCACCACGAGAACCTGGCGATAGCGATCCTCACCACGGCTCAACGTCTCGATGCCTTCCGTGTCTCGGAGAGCCACGTGGATGATACGTCGATCGCGGGGACCCATCGGCTCCAGAGCGACGGTGCGCCCGGTCTCCTCTGCCCGTCGCGCGGCGCGCTCGGCGACTCGCTCGAGGAAGTCATCGCGCTTGCCACGATTGCCTTCGACATCGACGATGATGCGCTTCGGCTCTTCTTCTTGCTGACCCGCGGCTTGGTTCGCCAACAGCTGGATCGCGTCGGGGGTTCGGCCGTCGCCACCTGTTAGGCCATTCGCGGCAGCGCCGGTGATCTGGAAGACGATGAACTTCTCTTCTTCGGCTTCCTTGGTGATCTCGAACGGTCCGAGATCCATGCGCTCGATCACGCCGAGGACGAACTCACCCACCGGTCCGATCTCGCCCTTCGCCTCGCCCTTCGAGGGTCCGAGGTCTTCCGCAGGTGCCAGTGCAGCAGCGGCAGCGGGCGCCTCGTCGCGATCTTCGCGGTCACGACCGCGCCCTCGACCGCGGCCGCCATCACGACCCCCGTCTCGGCCGCCATCACGGCCGCCACGATCGCGATCTCGGCCGCGACCCCGGCCCGCGTCTCGACCCCCATCGCGGCCACCACGATCACGATCTCGGGGACCGCGGTCGTCGCTGCGACCCCCCTGAATCGTGCCGACTGCCGAGGTCAGCTGGGCGACCACGATCACGCGCCCTCCAAGGCCAGACACGCCGGTCTCGTTGAATTCTTTGATGGTCAGCTCACTGCTTTCCACGCCGTAGTAAGAGGTGGCCTTGGCCATCGCATCTGCAGAGTTGTCGCCGAGAAATTCTTTCGCTTCGGCTTTATGGTCGTACATGGAGTCTCCTTGGGTCTTGCCCGATGAAATTTACTTCGCGGATGCGGGCGCCGGGGTGTTCCGGTTCGTGTAAACCTGCTGACCGATTCCGATCAACGTGCTGGAGAACCAGTAGAGCACCAAGCCCGAAGCGAACTGATAAAAGAGGACCGTGAACATCACGGGCATGATGGTCATCATCATGCGTTGCTGCGCCGGATCCATCGATCCGGAGGGGGTCAGTTTCTGTTGGAGGAACATGCTGCCACCCATCAGGATGGGAAGCACGCGAATCGGAAGATCCAGCCCTGGTAACACGAATAGGGACTCAGGTTGGGACAGATCGTCGATCCACCCAAAGAAGGGCTGCTGGCGTAGCTGGATCGCGCTGCGCAGCGCGAAGTAGAAGCCGATAAAGACAGGGAACTGCAGGAGCATCGGGAA
>JAVJHY012148883.1:0-113485 GCA_035593235.1 Phascolosoma agassizii
CGGGTTCTCCTTGAATAATGTGAATAAGGGGGACGGAGTAAAGTCCCAGAGTGAACTGACTCTGACACTTTACTCCGACCCGACAAATCTCTACAAATCTGTCCACGGTAGTAGAGCCAAACAGCGACTAGGTCGGCAAGGTTAGATGAGGAGGGAACCACGCGCACGAGACGACCGCATCGTCGCCCTCATAAACTCGCAGGCCCATCAAGTAGGGCCCGTTTGGTACCGGTAGCCAGTTCGCTATGTCAACCGGTCGCTGAGCACTAATGTTTATCGTAAGACTTCCATCATCAGCATAAACAAGCCCTTGCGTACGGTCGCTGATAGACCAACGGTCGATTTCGTTTTCAACCAAATACATATCTGTGCCGTAGGCAGTTAGCGACCAGAACGCACTGCATGGTGGTAGATTGTTGGCTTCAAATCGCAATTGAAGTGTTCGTGTGCCATTCAGAGGGTTTCCCTTTGAGTCGCTCTGGGCGATATAGGATCGATTTTCGATTGCCTGGTGCCCGCCAAGTCCAAACTTCGCACCGACTGCACGTTTCAATATGTCTCCGCCAAATCCTGTGGCATTTTGACCGGTGCTCCACCCGTTCTGCCGGATATTGCCGGAAACATTAAGACCAACAATTAGCTTTTCACCTTCTTCGACACCGGCACTTAGCACCTCTGCGGAGATGACGGAAGGATCATCAACGATGGCTTGGGCTTCTATCGAGAGTTGTGGATGCCAGGGGGCAGGTGGATCAATTTCGGTATAGCGCTTCAATTCGGCATAAAAGTCAGCGCCTGTCTTAGCTATCGTGGTTGCCCGTCCAGCACGCTCGGTACGTTCATTTGAATGCGAGACTGGTGCGGTCACATCGACAGCGTGCTGCAGCTTGCGTGCAGTGATGATGTCCTCGGGAGATTCAACTAGCACGCGAATAATGACCCAGGCGGTTGGTGTTCCTAGCGTAACGACATCGCTATCATCGTTTGAAGGTGGTGTGGTGGGATCGAAGGTGACTCTAACGCGGGTGCCCTTTATCCCGTGGTGACGACGACAAACGTAAGCCACGTGGGTGTAAGCATCCACAATCATGACATTCCAGTATCTGTCGGCATGATCCATTGGCGGTACTTCAATGTTTAGGTCTCCATGTCGTAAGTCGTACCAGGCTGATGAATATAGCGTGTCGTTGTTGGGCACAACGATTGCACGATCACCGGGTGTTGCCAGATCGTCGATATGATTCATGGTGCCGGTGTCAGATCGTGAACAGAGTAGTAAACGGGTTCTGTGAACAGATACTAATGGGAACCCCCAAACGTAGGCTTCGGCAGCAGGTGACATTTCTAATGTTGCGGATGATTGCGGCATAAGTTGGAATCTTGCTTTATCGGATAAGTGATATCAGTGTAGTGGGGTCAGCAGTGTAGTGGGGTCAGAGTAAAGTGCCAGAGTGAACTTGCTCTGGCACTTTACTCCGACCCCACAAATCCCACAAATCCAGAGGAACATAAATGAGCGGCCAGCCAGTTACATCGAGACAATTAATTCCGTCCAGCATACTGGGAATCCATCACATCGGCATGGCGGTTCGAGACCTGTCAGCGGCTGTTGCCTTCTACCAGACGGGCGCTTCACTGGAAAATGTGAGCAACTTAAGCTACGGCGGTGTGCCGCCGGAAACACCGGAACTAACCGCCTTGCTCAAGGGACCGAATGGGTACATCGAATTGATGCAGTTCGCATCCGCAAACAAGGCGGCTGCATCTTCGGTTCCTGTTGAAGGGCCCGGTATCACACATATTTGTTTTCAATCACCAGCTACGCTGGAGCTTTACAAGAAATTTGAAGGTTTGAATGCCACAGCAGTTAGTCGCGCTGATCCGCCAATCGATCTTAATGGGCAAGGTTACCGCTACGCCTATTCACGGGATGCGGACAACATCATGTTTGAAGTAGAGGAAGTGGATGTACCCCAATTTGAAGGCCCGACATGGATTGCCCATATTGCACTGGTTAGCCATGACATTGATCGGCTAGTGGATTTCTATACACACTTGCTTGGTATAGAACCTCACCGTCGTGCTAACAAGCTTGGCGGACCGCGATGGAATGAGGTAACCAACCTGGAAAATGTCCGGGTGCGGGCAGCCTGGTTCAACACCGGGAACATGGTGCTGGAACTCTGGCAATACGTGAGTCCGGTGACGCAAGCCCCTGGAGCACCCCCGCCTTTTGACCAGATTGGCTACAACAAAATTGCATTTGAAGTAGGTGATCTCGCAAAGGAATGCGAGCATCTAGTTCATACCGGCACAGAAACCCTGGGTGAGCCGGTCGAACAAAACGGCATCACTGAAGTCTTTGCCCGCGATCTGGATGGAAATTTGTTCAGTCTATTGCAGACAGGTCCAATGGCGGCAGCAAAAGTAGCGGATCTAAAACAAATTGACTGGCTTCCGTCGCCGTTATCACCTGTGGTTGATGCAATCTAGTGATCGAAGAACTCGCGGAGGATTTGTGTCACCTGCGGTGGGTCCTCCAACATAGGTGTGTGGCCGATTCCCGGTAATCGACACACCTGTAGGTTCTCAACGTAACGCGGCAGGTCCTCGATAAAACAAGACACAAACGTGTTGTCGGTTTCTCCCCAAATCAGCAGGCCTGGAACCTTTGTACTTGCAGTTCTTGATGGCCAGAAGTGCTCGTCGCTGATTTCTTCCAACTGCGGAATATTAGCGCGATACCAGTTAATAGCACCATCAACTGCACCAGGTTGTGCCAGACCCTGACGGAACACTTCATCATGTTCAGCCGTGAAGTGTGGCAATTTTCGCAGACCGGAGTAGGTGTTTTTCCAAAGCAGGTTGGCGCCGTTCTCGGTGATTCGCTTGTGTACTTCACCACTCCTCATGCTGTACATATAAGCTGAGCGCGTTTGTTGCTCGGTATTGTTATCGAGCAGATCAAGCAGCTGGTTAGTGGGTGGCGCATTAATACCAACAACCTTGTGGAGTCGCTGAGGATAATACTGTGCAAATGACCAGGCGAGTGCGCCACCCCAGTCGTGTCCAACCAGATAGAATTTTTCTTCACCAATCAGGTGCCTTGCAAGATCATCGAGTAAATTCGCCAGGTTTGGCAGCTTATACATTGACAAGTCTTCAGGCTTTGAAGACAAATTCACACCCAGACCGTCGACGGCTACTACACGATACTGATCCTTCAGTGCGTTCATCTGGTGATGAAAAGAAAACCAGAACATAGGGAAGCCGTGATAGAAAATGATGAGGGGTCCTGAGCCTGCCTCAACATAGTGTAGCCTGATATCATCGACTTCTAGATAGCCATCCTTAAAATCAGTCATGTCCTATTCCTCTTCGGCTTTTCTACTAGCGATCAATTCGTCGCGAAGTTTTTCTGGATTCATCGACTTGGCTCGGTTGCGCTCAACAAGTTCGGCTGGAATATACCAGTGTAGCTTGTCGGTGTTGTAAGCGTCCCATACACAGGTCGCAACGTCATCGGCAGGCAACGTTCGGCCAGCATCAACACGGTCTTCATTCATTCGGGCCCGGTTAAGCACAGATGTTTGTTTACCTTTCACATAGCGATCTTCCCCCTCCCACAGTGGTGTATCAATGATGCCCGGGGAGACATCGGCAGCTCTTGCGCCATACCTTGCCAGTTCCACACTCATGGCCTCGGTTAGTCCCTTGACGGCGACCTTTGTCGCGCCGTAAATCGCCATACCCGGCGTGCCAAAACAAGCTGCCGAGGAAGATGTGGTAAAACACAGGGAGTTATCCGTTTGCTTTAGTAGAGGTATTGCCGCATGAATGCCGTTGAGTACTCCGATCAGATTGATATTGACTGTGTCGATCAGTTTCTCGAACGGTACTTCATCTAGCAGCCCGAACACAGCGATCCCGGCATTGTTGAATAGAATGTCCAGACGATCCTTCGCGGCGAATGAAAAGTGTTCCATCACGTTGTCAAACGCAGTTTTGTCCCGCACATCCAGAAGTGCAGTGAAGCAATCATCGTTGAGTTCGGCCTTGAGTGTCGCCAATCCCGCTTCATCCGCATCAGTCGCGCCAACAAACCAACCTCGCCGGTGAAACTGCAGCGCAGTTGCCTTACCGATTCCGTTTGCTGCGCCGGTGATGAATATGGTCTGTCTCGTCATAACATGGGCTCCAAAATATTGGCGTCGGAGTAAAGTGCCGGAGGAAACCGCAGGCTTGGCTATCGCGGGAGCTTGAGGCGACCAACGCTGCTTACGCTGCACCTGTCGAGCGCTGCTAGCGGAAAGATCATCTATGAACTTAAGCACCCGTTCAACTCCGCGAGCGCTATCGAATTCCTGTGCCAATCTGAGTTCGAATTGTTGCCAGTAGCTCTTGACCCAGGCGCCTGTTACATTAAACGACTGTTTAAAGTAGTGGTTCATGGTAATCATGGCAAAACTCTTGCGGGCGGATTCTCGTCAAACTCGTGAAGACATACTTCAGGCCTCGGTCCAGTTGTTTAGCGAAAGTGGCTTTGGTGGCACCTCGATGCGAACCATTGCCGATGCTGCAGGGGTTAACCTTGCTTCGATGAATTACCATTTTGGTTCCAAGGCCCAGCTATTTGCCGCGACCTTTCAGCAGTGTGCGGCACCAATTAATGCAGAACGACTGCGGCAACTGGATGTTGCCGAAGTAACGGTAGGTGCGCCAACGGTCACCGAGATAGTGAGAGCTTTTGTAGATGTGGGGGAGATCGGCGATGCCAATTGGTCGCCACTCATCGCCCATATTTTTGTCGAATCCGATGCGTTCGCTAAACCCATACTCAAGGAAACCTTCGCGCCTACGGTGGCTCGTTTTCTTAGGGCGCTAGAGAAAGCGCTACCCCACGTGCCGCGAGAAGTGCTTGAGCTGCGGTTTCATTTGCTGGTTGGCTCCATGTTGCACCTCATCCGTTTCGATACGCCCATCGAAACTCGGCGCGGGCAGAGCAAGTTAACGAAGGTAAACAATAGCGTTGATGAATTGGTTAACTTTGTGGTGGCCGGGTTATGCCAAACACCAGAACAAGCGCAGACTAACAAAAGGGTGGAAAGGAAAGTATGAGAAAGCTCTTGCCGTTAGTGGTGCTGTTGACTGGTGTTGGTGCTGCGGCACTGTTGATTGCATTCGGTCCAAAGGTGCAACCTCGTGCTTCACAAACGATCGCGCCGTTGATTCGTGTTGTAACCGTGGCGCCCACAACCGTACAGTTTAGCGTGCAAACCCATGGCAGTGTGGTACCGCGTACTGAAAGTGAGTTAGTGCCAGAAGTTGACGGTCGCGTGATAGAAATGTCCTCCTCACTGGCTTCCGGCGGATTTTTCACCAAAGGCGATGTCCTGTTGGAAATTGATCGCTTGGACTATGAAGTTGGATTAGAGCAAGCACGCGCTGGTGTTGCGCGAGCTCGCAGTGAATTGGACAATGCGCAGAAAAACCATATAAGGCAAAAAGACTTGATGAGTCGTGGTGCAGTGAGTGATTCGGCTGTTGATAATTCAATCAACCAGGTCCGAGTCACCCAGGCGGTCGCACGAGAAGCCAAGGCAAGGTTGTCGCGTAGTCAGCGTGACTTAGAGCGAACGCAAATTGTTGCGCCGTATGACGGCCGAGTTCGAACGGTGCGGGTTGATGTGGGTCAGTTCGTTAGGCGTGGTGAAAGCATTGGTACCCTCTATGCGGTAGATTTTGCAGAAGTCCGTTTACCTATACCTAACGCTGATCTGGCGTACCTGGATTTACCGTTAGGGAAAGTCGAGCAAGAAAGCGCAATCCAAGCATCTGTGACCCTCACGGCAAATTTTGCTGGATCTCAACAGCAATGGCAGGGGCAGGTGGTGCGCACCGAAGGAGAGCTGGATCCGACAACTCGCATGGTTCATGTTGTAGCCCAAATTCCACAGCCTTATAGTCGTGAGAATGGTCGTACGCCTTTGGCCGTGGGTATGTTTGTTGATGCCGAAATCCACGGGCGGACGCAAGACGATGTATCTGTGCTACCTCGTTCCGCTCTACGTGGTACCAATAGAGTGCTCGTGGTGGATGCCAATAACCAGCTTCGATTCCGTGAGGTAGACGTTCTACGCTTAGCAGACGACAAGGTCTACGTAGGCAAGGGCCTGGTACAGGGTGAGCGAGTTTGCGTTTCACCACTGCAGAGCACATCTGACGGCACGCAAGTACGTGTTGCTGAAGACACTGCCTCATGAAAGGTCCCATTGAGTGGTTCGCTCGTAACCATATCGCCGCGAACTTGTTGCTGGGTTTGATCGTCATGGCGGGTTTGGTTTCTTTGCCTTTCATGCCGCAAAAATCCTTTCCCGACCTCGAGTTTGACCTAATTACGGTTTCTGTGCAGTACCTTGGCGCAGCGCCTGAGGAGGTAGAGGAGGGGGTGTGCATCCGCGTTGAGGAAGCGCTTGAAGGCATACCCGGGGTCGAGAAAATGCGCTCTACGGCGACTGAAGGTGTTTGCTTGGTATCCGTTGAATTGTACGAAAGCGCGGATGCGCCGAAGGCGCTGGGTGACGTCAAAAATCGTGTTGACGCCATTGACACGTTCCCAGCGGAAACCGAAAAACCCATCATCACTTTTGTCACGAGCGAGCGAGGTGTCATGGACATTGCGGTGACAGGTCCGACCGACGAAGCGGAGCTCAAGGTCGTTGGTCAGCAGGTACGGGACGAAATTGCGGCCTTACGAGGTGTTACCCAAGTGACCCTTGGCAACTCGCGGCCGTACGAAATTTCAGTCGAAATTTCAGAAACATCGTTGCGACGTTTTGGATTGACGTTCCAGCAGGTGGCGAACGCCGTGCGGGCAGGCTCGTTGGACTTGCCGGGGGGCTCCATCAAAACAGCGGGTGGCGAAATATTGCTGCGGACCAAAGGGCAAGCCTATTGGGGCCCAGAGTTCGAAGAGTTGGTGGTGGTCACCAAACCCGATGGTACGCGTGTGTACTTAAGAGATTTGGCCAATGTGGTTGACGGCTTTGAAGACACGGATCAGAAGCTCTGGTTCGATGGACAGCCTGCCGCGTTGATTCGA
Source organism: Phascolosoma agassizii (assembly GCA_035593235.1). Lineage (NCBI taxonomy): Eukaryota > Metazoa > Annelida > Sipuncula > Phascolosomatiformes > Phascolosomatidae > Phascolosoma > Phascolosoma agassizii. Next base: position 7,103 of record JAVJHY012148883.1, read on the forward strand.
GTTGCGCGTACGCCAGACCAGGACATTCTTAATATCACCAATTCCATTAACCAATACCTAGCAACGGGTACTGATCATTTGCCCGAGGGTGTTGAGCTCACAGTCTGGTCGGATGGATCTGAATTTCTTCGGGACCGTCTCGATACGCTGTTTGATAGTGCTCGGCAAGGCTTCTTGCTCGTACTGCTGTTACTTGCACTGTTCCTGCGTCCCCGGTTGTCTTTTTGGGTGAGTGTTGGTGTGCCTGTTGCGTTTATGGGGGCAATTTTCCTCGCGTCGCTGCTTGGCTTGTCCATTGATGGTATTTCCACCTTCGGCTTCATTTTGGTGCTTGGCATTTTAGTGGACGATGCAGTGGTGGTGGGTGAACGGGTGTACGCACTGCAATATCGCTCTGACGCACCTCAGACGAGTGGACATTTGCTGAACGCCGCCATTGCTGGAACTCGGCAAGTGTCCGTGCCGGTGATTTTTGGCGTTCTAACTACAGCCACTGCCTTTGTGCCGGTGATGTTGGGTCCAGGCACCATTGGTCAAATTCAGTCGGTGATCGCGACGGTTGTTCTGTGTTGTTTAGCGTTTTCTTTGATCGAATCCCAGCTAGTGTTACCTGCCCACTTAGGCCATAAGCGTGTTTCCTCGGCAGCTGGTGAAGTCAGTTTGATGTTAACGCCGTTGCTGGCCATTTTGCTGTGGGAGTTGTCCTGGAGTGGGCTTAGCTTTCTAGCTCTGTCGATTGGCACCTTAAGTATCTTTATCGCTTGGCATCTAACCGGTGGTTATGCAAAGTTTGCGGAAGCGACGATTCGGCAGCAGCAACGATTCTCTGATGTACTGGAAAATTTTGTCCAGAAAAAGTTTCGTGCTTTTGTCACGAAGGCCATTCGGGCTAGGTATGTGACGGTAGCCGCAGCGATTGCGGTGTTCATTGCCACGATAGGTGCTTTAGTCGGCGGTCACATGCCGTTCTCGTTCTTTCCTTCCATTGCCGCTGATGCGGTTACCGTGAAGCTGACCATGCCGCTTGGCACCCCGGCGCGGGTGACAGAAAACATCGTGAATGACATTCAGGTGGCGGGCGAACTGCTAAGTCAGGAACTAACGCAAGAATATCCACAGGCACCACCGGTGACCCATATTCTGTCTGCGGTGGGTGGCCAGCCGGTGAGTAATAGTGGGGGTGGAATATTTGCCGGCGGAACAGCTCCGAGTGGTGGGCATTTAGCGGAGGTGACTTTGCAACTGGTCCCAGGTGCGCAACGTGAGATTGGTACGCTGCAAGTTGCACAGCGTTGGCGTGATTCCGTTGGGGTAGTACCTGATGTTGAAGAGCTTTCGTTTAACGCGTCGAGCTTTAGTACCGGTGCAGAAATTGATATCCAACTCGAGGGGGCCGATCTAGAAGAGCTAAGCGTTGTCGCCAACAAAATCCGCGATCGGCTGAGTGCTTATCCAGGCGTTATCGATATCGCGGATACCTTCAGGGCAGGTAAGCGCGAAATACAGCTAGAAATTCTACCGGCAGGCGAAGCACTAGGCCTGAACCTAGGGATGCTAGCCAGCCAAGTGCGGCAAGCTTTTTACGGTGAAGAAATCCAGCGTATCCAACGTGGCCGAGATGATGTTCGGGTGATGCTGCGATACACCGAATCGGAACGGCGCAATTTGAGTGCCTTGGACTCTATGCGCATTCGCACGGCAACAGGCTCGGAGGTACCGTTTGCCACCGTTGCTAAAGCCACCCTAGGGCGAGGGTTCTCGGCCATTAAGCGCATTGATGGACGACGCGTTGTGAACGTTACAGCGGATGTTGATCGCACCATGATCACGGCAAACGAGATACTCGCAGAATTTGGAGCTGGTCCCGTGCAGGAGATCATGAGGGACCATCCACGTGTCAGCTTCAGCCTAGAAGGCACCCAAAGAGAACAGGGGGATACAGCGGCCTCACTGATACCTATGTTCGTGCTGGCGTTGTTTGTTATTTATGCGTTGCTAGCGATCCCACTGCGATCCTATGGACAACCCCTGATCATCATGTCTGTCATTCCCTTTGCCTTTGTGGGTGCGGTGTGGGGTCATGTCATAATGAAGGCTGCTGGTTTGCTCGATAGTATGGCCATCATGTCGATCATGGGTTCGGTGGCGGCCTCTGGGGTTGTGATTAACTCAAGTCTGGTGCTGGTACATGCGGTAAACAACCGACGGAGTGATGGGCTGGGTGTACTTGAGGCGGTGATTGATGCAGCGGTCACTCGTTGTCGACCTATTCTGTTGACCTCATTGACCACCTTTGCAGGGCTAACGCCGCTATTGCTGAATCAAAGTGTCCAAGCCGGGGTGTTGGTCCCTATGGCGACTTCTGTGGCTTGGGGAGTGGCGCTTGCCACGGTTGTGACCCTGCTTGTGGTTCCAGCCAGTTACATGATTCGAGAAGACATAGTTGGTCGCAATGCAGGTCAGTCGACTTTGGCTGAAGAAGCACCTAGTTAGCATCAGCGCTGTGGGGTCCAGCGCTGTGGGGTCAGAGTCAAGTGCCAGAGTAGTCCGCGGGATTGAGCACCGCCTTAGCCTAAAGTGGCTATTACGGTTTCTCTGGCACTTTACTCCGACCCCAACTGTCCCTCATTGTTAGGCTACAATTGCAGTCGATAGTATCTTCAGGAGAGTTGCGTGACCCAAGCCCAGAATAAAGAAAAGGATAGTGAAAGCCCGGATCGCCAAGAATTTCGTGAACACTGCCGCCGTTGGCTTGCAGAGCATAAACCAACGCTACCCAAGTTGCCGTTGCCACCTGCAGCTTATGAAGTCACCGCGGATGAACATCATTCATTCTTGGTCGACTGGCAGACTCAGTGCTATGAAGCTAGGCTCATTGCAACCGATGTTGACCCGCAGTATGGCGGCCACGGCCACACCGGATTTCAGCAGATTGCTACCGCGGAAGTGCGGCGGGCTGGGGTGCCTTACTTCATCAACTGGATTGGATTAGGCATGGCAGCACCAACACTATTGGTGCACGGTACTGAAGAGCAGAAGCGCCGTTACCTGCCGCCGATATTTTCTGGCGAGGAGATTTGGTGTCAAGGTTTTTCCGAACCAGGTGCCGGTTCTGACCTGGCCGGACTCCAAACCAGCGCAGTCAAGCATGGTGATAGCTGGGTGGTAAACGGCAGCAAAGTCTGGACCAGTCTTGGTGCGCTTTCTAAGTGGATGTTGTTGCTAGCGCGCACAGATAAGTCAGAAAAGTACACTGGGATAACATACTTTATTAGTCCTATGGATCACGCCGGGGTTACGGTGAACCCAATTCACAAAATGACGGGTGAGTCTGGTTTTAATGAAGTGGTACTAGATGACGTCGACATCCCGGATGACATGCGCATTGATGCGGTAGGTGCTGGATGGAAGGTAGCTATGTCCACGCTGACTAGCGAGCGTGGTGCTGCACAAGGTGTAGGTGCCGTTGCAAATAGCGACTCACCAATGGCGGCGATCGAAAACTTGATTCAATTGGCTAAAGATACTCAGCGCAATGGCAGTACCGTGTGGGAAGATCCAGTGTGGTGCGATCGCATAATGAAACTTTACGAGCGCACCAGCGCTAGCATTCAAAACTTTAGGCGCACCGCTGTGCAGCCGTTGAGCGATGGCGCCATGCGTATTCCGTTGCAAGGCAAGCTAAATGGTTCGGAGATAGGGCAAGCTATACATCAAACAGCCCTTGGCATATTAGGCATGTCGGCGAGCCTGTACGTAGGTGATGACAATGCCGTTGCTGATGGCAAGTGGGCGCTAGGTTATATGAACACTTATACCGGTACGATCTCTGGTGGCAGCAGTGAAATACAGCGCAATATACTCGGAGAGCGGGTACTCGGCTTGCCGAAGACCAAGTAACAGTTAAATAGAAAACATCCAGGAAAGACTAATGGCACAACCCGCAGATTTCGGTTTTGGTGAAGAGCAAGAAATGGTCAAAGACTCGGCGCGCCGTTTCCTAGAAGATAAACAATTGCTCTTGCAGCTTCGCAAGGACATTGCAGGCACCGAAGACCCGTATCTAGGTAACGAGCGAGAGGGTAGTTACGACCGCGTGGCTTGGCAGGAAATGGTCGAGCTTGGCTGGACGATGTTAGCGGTGCCGGAGGCTGCCGGTGGAGCCGGCATGAGTCTGGTAACCGCCGTTGCCCTTGCCGAAGAGATTGGTCGTGCTGCGACACCGACGCCACTTACGTCGACCTTGATGGCCACTTATGTGTTGTCAGCTGCGAACAACCCTGAAGCCAGCGAATGGCTGGCTAAGATTGCTGCCGGGTCCAGTGCATCACTTGCCATCTTTGGCGCCGATGGCAGCCTGGAAACCGATTCTACGGACGTAATAGCAAGCAATGGCAAGCTGACAGGCGTTAGTTTTTTTATTCAAGACCTGCAGAAAGTCGACTATTTGGTGGTATCTGCCCGCAACGACAACGGTGTTGGCCTGTATTGCGTTGATTTGAAGGCTGACGGGGTAGCGCAATCTCACGACAGAATTGTTGACTTAACTCGCGATCAAGGTCGGGTGACTTTTGCGGAAGCCGAAGCCTACTGTGTAGCCAGCGCTAATTTAGGTGCAGTGGCACTGGAGGCGAGCCGACCGGCTTTGTTAACGTTGGTGGCGGCAGATATTGCTGGTGGCTGTGAGTGGCTACTTCAAACCACGGCAGAGTATGCGAAAATTCGCACCCAATTTGATCGACCCATCGGTTTCTTTCAGGCGGTCAAGCACCCCATCGTCAATATGATGATTGCCGTAGATGAAACGCGTTCGTTGGTCTACAACGCCGCTTGTGCATTTGATACCGATCCTGACGATGCGCTGCGGACGGCTCATCTGGCTAAATCCAGCGCCTCTGATACAGCAGAATTTTGCAGTAATCGGAGTACGCAGCTCCACGGCGGAATTGGTTTTACTTGGGAGGCTGATGTGCAGATTTATCACAAGCGTCAGATCCACAGTCAGCACCTGCTAGGTGATGGTGTGTGGCAGCGAGCGCAGCTAGCCCAGCTCTTATAGCAAACCTTGTGAGCTGTTTTGCATACCGCCACTTCTGTACAGCGGTGGCTAAGAAAATATAGTGTTCGCTGGCACCGCTGTATGTCGATGACAGCGCCCTATGGTAATACGGAACCGCCAAGGCGGTTGTCCATTCCGGTAATGATTGCCTTTGGTGTTGGTCAGGCTGCTGAAGGCATTAAGAATACTGCTTTCAATACTTTCTTATTGTTTTTCTACCAACAGGTATTGGGTGTACCCGGTATTTATACCGGGGTGGCTCTTGCCATCGCGTTGGGTTTTGATGCTATTACCGATCCCGTAGCAGGGTCTCTTTCCGACAAAGTGCGTACACGTTGGGGACGCCGGCATCCCTTCTTATTGTTCAGCGCATTGCTGCTGGGGATTGCGTTCTTTGCGTTGTTTAATCCACCTGCAGGGAGTTCGACACTGGCCTTTGCAGCTTGGTTGTGTGTGTTCGCAATTATGGTGCGTGGCTCGCTCACCTTTTACCATGTGCCGCACCTAGCTTTGGGTGCCGAAATGGCACATGACTACAACCAGCGCTCTACTTTGTTTGCATTCAGCGTGCTCTTTAGCGCGGTGGGTGGGGCCATGCTCGGATTCTTTGCGTATCGACTATTCTTTCCCACTACACCTGAATTTAATCCGGGTATGTTAAACCCAGCCGGCTACCGCGGTTTTTCCTTGTTGGCGGCGATCGCAGCGGTGGCCTCGATTCTTGTCTGCTTAGCAGGTACCTGGAAAGAAATTCCGTATCTCAAACAGCCGCCAGCTTCACCGCCTTTCAGCCCCCGTCAGGTGGTTTCGGAATTACAGGATCTGTTTGCGAACGCATCATTTCGTGCTGTTTTTGTCGGGATGTTGTTTACCACGACATCTCTGGCCGTAGAAGCTGTGTTTGCGCCATACATGGGTTTGCACTTTTGGGGTTTAACTACTGAACAACTCTCACTAGTTCCTTTGGTCATTGTCGCTGGCCTAATACTCTCGGTGCCACTGACACCACTTGTGACTCGCTGGCTAGATAAGAAGCGTGCTGTTGTGTTGATGGTACTTATCACCATCATCAACATGAACGCCATCACTGTACTTCGGTTGTTGGATGTTTCCTGGTTTCCAGACAACGACTCGCCGTGGATATTACGTTTGATGTTGCTGCGTTGGTTTATTACCGCAACCGTGGCACCCATCGTTTACAGCTCCCTTAACTCCATGTTTGCTGACATCGCTGACGAACATGAATTAGAAACTGGTGAAAGAAGAGAGGGTATTATTTACTCAGCCCGTTCTTTCACCCAAAAGGCTACGGGGGCCATTGGTGTGATTGTTGGAGGTGCCATCATTGATCTCATCGCATTTCCTCCTGGTGCCAAAATCGGCACCGTGGATGCCGATACTCTGTGGTGGCTTGGATTTGCCGAAGGGCCGGGCACGTCAGTTTTTACATTTATTGGTGTGTTGCTCTACCTGCGCTATCGCATCGATCGGCATCGACACGCGGAGATTATGCAAGCGATAGCAACCGGTAGAAAAAACGACTGAGTCCGCTGCCAACTTTATCTAAGCCTGCTGAAAATCTACCGAAGTTTAGTTTTCGAGTGGCGGCAGATACTATGCACCGCATGTCAATTTGGGTGAGAAGTCATGAAAGCAGCAGTTTATTACGAAGGTGGTGGTCCAGAGGTTCTCCGGTACGAAGAAGTACCAGAGCCAGTAGTGGGTCCAAGACATGTTCTGATCGAGGTGCATGCGGTGAGCATCGAAGGTGGAGACGTTTTAGCTAGAGGCTATCGTCCAGCGGGTCCAACTCCTTATTGTGGTGGTTATTTAGCAGCGGGGGTAATTGTTGAAATAGGTGCCGAGGTTTCCGACCGCTATGTTGGTCAACGGGTCACCACAGCTGATAACGGAGGCTCTCATGCGAGCCTGCGCTGTGTAAATGCGCGTTCGTCTTGGCCCATACCTGATGACATGTCCATGGTTACGGGGGCGTGTGTGCCCATACCTTTTGGAACTGCTGATGATTCCCTGTTTGAATTTGGGCGCTTACAGGCAGGAGAGAGCGTACTCATACATGCTGGCGCCAGTGGCACGGGGCTTGCGGGAATTCAGCTGGCAAAGCGCGCCGGGGCGACGGTGTATGCTACGGCCTCCTCTACTGAACGTCTGCAGCGACTGCAGGACTATGGCCTTGATCACGGGATTAATTATACCGAAGTGGATTTTGAAGAAGCCATGCGCTCGCTCACGGATGGCCGTGGACCGGACTTGATTGTGGATTCCGTTGGGGGTAAAAATTTGGAGAAAAGCCTTTCGTGCGCAGCCTATAGAGGACGAATCATTGCGATGGGAGGCGTAGGCCGCGATAGTTATCAACCGAAGTTGTCGGTGATGTCTGGTCAGAATAAAACCTATGTCAGCTACTACCAAGGCGCGGAACTTATGTTTAACGGCGCTCGTGCTCGAGCTAATGTGCAGCGTTTGATTGACGAGGTAGGGCGCGGTGAATTGCAGGTGGTGATAGATCGCTCCTACAAACTTTCTGATGCTTCGCAAGCCCATGCGTTTATCGAATCCAGAAAGGCGTTTGGCAGAGTGATTTTGGTGCCGGATGAGCTGGCGGCACAAGTATCGGCCTGATTACTTAGCCACTTTTCAATGATGCAGGCACCATCCCTACAAACACCCATAAAAAGCCTTGCCTAAGCTACCACCACGCATGTCGCCAACAATCGCGGCTTTCATTTGATTCATGACGTAAGACAGACAAACGTGCGCATCTTGGTCTACCACTATGGTAGAGCCACCCGCACCACCCCAAAACATGGCGTTATCATTGGGTGACATGGGCATAAGCGGATTCGGGAAGGCGTAACCCAAACCAAATCGAATAGGCATCACGAGAACAGCATCGGGCCCATTAGTTTGCTCTTCTAGTATTCGTTTCGCACCGGCGTCGGACATCAACCGTTTACCAAAAGCTGCACCGCCATTGGCCATAGGCGTCTGCGCCCGTACTACCGAGCGGGCATTACCGTGGCCATTGGCGGCCGGTATCTCAGCTTGCCGCCAACCGGCTGAATTAACCGCATCATTGCCCATTTCTGCACTAGCAAACACCTTGGCCATGGTTGAATTTGGATCTGGGGTAATGCCGCTTTGCTTTGGGTCTGGCGGTGGTGGGGTAATCATTTGTGCTATGCGCGCATGCTCTGCCGTTGCGACACCAATATGAAAGTCCGCTTGCAAGGGTTCAGCAACCTCTTCACGAAAGAACGTGCCGATGCTTTTGCCCGTAATTCGACGTACCAGTTCGCCAATCAAAAAACCCTGCGTGATGGCGTGATAACCACTTTGCGATCCGGGTTCCCACCAGGGTGCCTGTGCGGCCAGGTTGTTCACACAAGCCTGCCAATCGTACAACTCGTCACCCCGGATAATGGGATTAAAGCCAGGCACCCCAGCAGCGTGAGACATAAGGTGGCGGACCTGCGTAGCCTCTTTGCCATTTTGACCATATTCCGGCCAGTATTGGGTAACAGGTGCATGGAAATCGAGCAAGCCTCGGTCCGCTAACATCAAAGCGCACACAAAGGTCATAGTTTTGGTGGTAGAGTACACGTTAACTATGGTGTCTTCTTCCCAAGGCAAGGTTTTGGCTGCGTCCCGGTAGCCACCCCACAAATCAATCACAAACTCGCCGTCTACTGTAGCGGCAAAGCTTGCACCGACATCCCCTTGATTTTTGAAGTTGTCTTCGAACGCCTCGCGTACTGGCGCAAATTTCTCGTCGCAGTGACCGTGTAGTTCCAACCTATCGTCCCCATTTCGACTATTTCTACTCACACATAGCACCATTGCAGCAATTGATGATATGCACCAGTCCGTTCGCTAGCGTCTATTCAGTGGCAAGCAACTCCCGACTCTTCGGTCTTGTTCCATCAATACTGACTTATCAATACCGACCACATTAGGTTAGATTATATTTTGCCGAACCAAAAACCAAGAGACATAGATCAATGCCTGATGAACATATGCATGCCGTTGGTAACGACCCAGCCTGGAGCGAGAGCTACTATTTTAATTTCATAGACCCAGCGTCAAAAATCGGCGCATTCACGCGTATGGGGTTTCGGCCCGGTAGCGGCTGGGCGGATGCTCTGCACGCCGTGTACCTGCCCGGTAAGCGCGTCGCTTTTACGTACGGCCGCCGACAGATTGAAGCGGATCTGTCGCGCTACGACAATGATTTGGTGGCAGGTAATCTGGCACTTACCTGTATCGAACCGCACCAAAGCTGGCAACTCGCTTACCACGGACCGGCCCAGGATATCGCCGACGCGGCTATTCTGCTGCAGCGCAGCAAACAACGTCCCCAGAATTGGTTCGAACCGGCAAACCTGGACATGGATCTCAGTTTTGATTGCCTTACCGATCCTCACTATGCTGCTTCTGGTGTCCGTGGGCACTTCGAACAAAGCGGTCGTGTGACCGGGAGTATCCAGGTTGCGGACCAGATTTGGCAGGTTGACGGCTACGGGGTCCGAGACAAATCATGGGGGCCGCGCGATTGGGGCGCCGGCGACAGCCAGGACCTACCCCGAAGCGACCCCAATCAAGGTCCAGCACCTTTCGTTAACTGGTTTTCGATGAATTTTGGTGAGCATGCGGCATTGGGTGGTTCCTGTTTTAGACATGCTGATGGCTCCATGCGCGGAAGCGGCTGGATGCAGCGTGAAGGGCGATCCAGCGAGTTAGCCAACGTTACTATCGAAACTGACTACCGAGACAACTCTATCCTGCACCGAGCGGTAAGGCTTAGGGCAGATACCGAAAGTGGCAGCGAGGTAGAAATATCAGGCAGCGTCTTGAATGTCTGTCCAACTAAAATCGCCATGCCGGGTGGTGCCACCTTTGTGAACGAAGGCTTGACAGAATTTACCTGGGGAGAACGCACCGGGTACGGCATCGCTGAACACTGGCATCGGCTGACACTGTAAATTATAGGGTCAGAAATTATAGGGTCAGAGTCAAGTGCCAGAGTGCCCGCGCTCTGGCACCTGACTCTGACCCCACAGGCTAATTTATTGAGGAATCCTCATGCGCCACCTACCATATCTTTCCTTGCTGCTACTGACTCTATCCGTCAGCGCTGAAGCCGAGCGGCTACCCATCTCGACCGCTGCAGATGAGATCAACGACAAAGTTATCGCCTGGCGACGTGACTTTCATGCTCACCCAGAATTGGGAAACCGCGAATTCAGGACAGCAAAAAAGATCGCGGCTCATTTGCGAGGCTTAAAATTTGATGACGTACAGACCAAAGTTGCCCATACCGGCGTTGTCGGTGTGCTCAAGGGTGGCAAGCCCGGTCCCGTGGTGGCGCTACGTGCCGACATGGATGCACTACCGGTAACCGAACAGACTGGTCTCGCCTACGCATCAACAGTAACTACCGAATGGCGGGGTCAAGAAACCGGTGTTATGCATGCTTGTGGGCACGACGCGCATGTCGCCATCCTCATGGGCGTAGCGGAAGTGTTGGCCGGCATGCGCGCAGAGATTCCAGGAACCGTGAAATTCATCTTCCAACCCGCTGAGGAAGGTGCACCTCCTGGCGAACATGGTGGTGCTGAGTTAATGGTGGCAGAAGGGGTTCTGGACGGAGTCAATGCGCCCGGTGCCATTTTTGGGCTGCATGTCGGACCGGTACCTGCTGGCGTCATCGGTTTTAAACCCGAAGGCATGCAGGCGGCATCCGACGGACTGGAGATAACAATTAACGGGCGGCAGACACATGGCGCCATGCCGTGGGCCGGTGTCGACCCCATTGTTGTGGCCGCTCAAGTTATTAACTCGGTGCAGAGCATTGTTAGCCGACAAATCGACATTACCAAGGCTCCCGCCATTGTTACTTTTGGTTCAATCAGTGGCGGTAATCGCGGCAATATCATTCCGGCGCAGGTAAAACTAACCGGAACCATCCGTACCTTCGATGAAGATATGCGCCAGAGCATTCATGAGCGCCTCCAACGCATCGCTACTGGCATCGCAACGGTAAATGGTGCAACTGCCGAGGTGCTGATCGACAAAGGTTATCCGGTCACCTACAACGATCCGGGATTGGCGACGCAGATGCGACCAGTTCTGGACCGGTTTGCACTTGGCGGACAAGCCGTTATCGTACCGCCAATCACTGCATCCGAAGACTTTGCATTCTATGCACAAAAAATACCGGGGTTATTCTTTATGTTAGGTGTGGCCCCTGATGCCCGGTCACCAAACGCAACAGCGCCGAATCATTCACCCTTTTTTGTCGTCAATGACAAAGCGCTGAACGTGGGGGTCAAAGCTCTGAGTAGCGTTGCCATTGAATGGCTTGTAACCAACGCTAACTAGCTTGAGAATCCAATTCCGCATTTGCGTTTTTTTAGAGCCACGCACAAACCAATGCGTGATATCTAGTGCCGTATCCAGCTCGTGCTTTGTACGTAGTGCTGTGAACGATTTGGGTTATGGCCTCCTTACCTTTTGGATGGGTTGTTTTGAGCTAGTTGTGCCAGACTACGCAAAAAAGGTGAATCACTAGTGGACTTAACATTAGCGCAGTTGATGGCCGTCGAACCGGCTGAGACCACAGATACCTTTGATGGGCTGTCCGAATCTTACGGTCCCATTGGCATCTATGGTGGGCACTTTGTCGGCCAGGCTTTGGCAGCAGGGTTGGCGACAGTACCCGAGCCCAAACTTGCACACTCGATGCATTGCTATTTTCTTCGGGCTGGCGATCCTGACTCCCCTATCCACTATTGTGTGACTAGGCTACGCGAAGGACGTTCGTCAGAGGTGCGCAATGTCGTTGGGAGTCAGCAAGGACAGGCCATCTTTCAGATGACCTGCAGTTTCAAACTTGCCGAGGATAGCGACGAACACCAGCCCCAGATGCCTGTTGTTGAAAGTCCAGAAGCTCTTCTTGCAGCTGTTGATCAAAAACAACAATTCAACCCGCCACCTACCACCAAGGGTCGAATGGAGATGGTAATGGCATCAGAACATTTCATCCAACCTGAGTTCGTCGAGGGCAGGACGCCTGAGCTAAAGGTGTGGACGCGTTGCGCGAGCGATCAAAAGCTCACTGAGCGAGAAGTGCAGACGGTTCTTGCGTTTTTGTCCGATGGTACGTTGATGTTTAATTCCGTCATTCCCCACGGGTTGCCGTTTCAGACGCACCGTCTTACCAGTATCGATCACGCAGTCTGGTTTCATCATAATTGTGATGTTACCCAGTGGATGCTTTTTGATCAGAACAGCAGTGCAGCGGCGGACGGCCGCGGCATGAATCATGGCGTGCTCTACGACGGTGACGGTAGACTTGTGATGACGGCGTCGCAGGAATCGATGTTGAGAAGAATAATGGGATCGGAGTAAACTCACTCTGGCACTTTACTCCGACCCCACCAATTCTGGACTGCTGAGTGTTATGCTCTCTTAACATCGCAAAAAAAGGGGAGACGAATGGCGAACATGCGAGCAGCTCGACTGGTTGAGTTCGGCAAGATGGTGGTGGAAGAGACGCCACTTTTTGAGCCTGAAGAAGGACAGGTCGTCGTCAAGAATGATATGGCTGCGATCTGCGGTTCGGATCTCCATCAGGTCTATTTTGGAACCTATCAAGTCGATTTCCCAGGTGAACCTGGCTGGCCGGGCCACGAAGGTGTCGGTGAAGTCATCGAGTCGCGCTATGACGGACTGAAGCCTGGGGACAAAGTATTGACAGTACCTGGCGTGGGCTTCCAACGTTGTTTCGCTGACTATCAAACGTTACCAGGCCATTGGTGTTTGCGCTTACCCGATTATGATGGTCCGGTTGAAGACCTGCTCATGGCGCAGCAGTTTGGCACGACCATTTATGCGTTGCGTCGTGGCAATTTTGATTTTACCGGAAAAACTGTCGCCGTTCTTGGGCAAGGTTCTGCTGGCCAGTTCTTTGCTTGGCAGGCAAAACATCTTGGTGCGGAAAATGTCGTGGTCGCTGATTTGTCCCAAGCAAGGTTAGCTCAGTCTAGCGTGTTTGGCGCCGACATAGCGGTGACTGGGGATCCGGAAGGTCAGGCGGTTCGTGAAGCAGTGATGGACTCTACCAATGGCAAAGGCGCCCACATTGTCATAGAAGCGGTAGGTAGGTCTGAGACGATACGACATGCGGTAGACATCGCACGTCCCGGTGGCAATTTGGTGTTCTTTGGGCTTCCCGAGGGCAGTGAAGATGTTCCGTTTAACTACATGAAATTTTTCATGAAACAGTTGCAGATGTACGGCGTGGTCGGTGCGCAAGCCGAGGAAGATCTAAGTTCGTTTCACAAGGCACTCGATTGGATCGCGCGACGGGAAATTGACGTGACACAAATGGTAAGTCATCGATTAGATATTGAAGAAATAGACAGAGGGTTGCTGTTGGCGCATGAGCGGGATGAAGATGCGCTCAAAGTAACGCTCAATTTTGACTAGCTATGGGGTCGGCACTGAAGTGCCCCCACCCTTTAGCTAATCAATGGCTGCCCATTTAGCGATATCGAATTGCGCACCTCGTGAGGCTCACGGATTGTGTCTATTAGAAAGCACATGCGTTCCGCGGTAGCCACCAGCTTTGCGATTTTATCCGGCTCAGCTGGCGAGTCAATGTGCAGTGACGTCTCAACATCAATTAGTCGACTTTGTACTGTGTCCGCGCCAATAGATCCTGTTTGTTCAAACCGCGGAGTGACCGTCATGGCGACGTCGCGGAGATCGATTTTTCTTGCTTCGCTCGACCGAGCGAGTTGCGTAAGCATTCAGAAGGCAACAGATGCTGCGAAATAGGCCAAGGGAGGTGGTGCAGAATTATCTCCACCGATCATCGCCGATTCGTCACAAATTATTTCGAACTTATCGAATTGTGCTTTCTTGGTCTGACGCTCGGCTTTTACCGTTCGGACTTCGAAGGACAATTGAATTCCGCCATCGACGGGCTTGATCTGAAAAGGGGATTCGTTTTCACTCATCTTTACGCCTTGCTGTTTTTTGCGGATGGAGCTAGGCATTATACTACGCTCAGCTCTTTAGGGCTTTAAAAGCGTACGGCCAACCCATGCAAAACCCGCCCAATGTTCTTTTTGTCATTACGGATCAGCAGCGCGCAGACCATGTGGGCTTTATGGGCAACAAGACAGTGCGTACGCCAAATCTGGATCGAATTGCTGCTGAAGATATGGTCTTCGAGAACGCCTGGGTTAGTAACCCTGTTTGTATGCCTAATCGATGTTCCATCATGACCGGCCGCATGCCCACAGCACACGGCGTTATTTTCAATGACAGAACATTAGATTGGCAGGCCAATACATTCGTGCGCTCGTTTCGCAATGCCGGATATCGAACAGGTTTACTCGGTAAATCACACCTGCAGCATGGGATGAGCAAAAATAGTGTGGTGCCTTTTCGTGGGGCAGCGGCACAAGCTTCCCCATATCCTGCGGGGTGGGATCAAGTTGAAGACTTTGGCCGCTACCTCGATGGATTGCCCAAAGATCCAGAGGATTTTTATGGCTTCGATCGTATTCGACTTGCCATAGATCATGGTGCCCGGATCAGTGGGCATCATCTGCAGTGGGCACTGGAACAGGGCGGCAAATTTGAGGATTTGTTCGTTGAATACACGCAAGCTGCCCCAGCTAACAAGCGTTCTGATCAGTGGTGGCAGATTTACCAGCCACCCTATGCTGAAGAATTTCATTCCACACGATTTGTAACGAATCAAACGAAAGATTTTGTTGGTTCAGCCCATCAGGATGACCAACCTTGGTTGGCATGGTGCTCTTTCCCAGACCCGCACCATCCTATGACACCGCCGGGTAAATGGTTCCACCGACACAATCCAGCGGACATGGTCTTGCCCACCAATCGCCGCGACGACTTGGCGGATGCGCCTGCGCACTTACGCAACTTTCGTGCAACAAATCCCAATCAGCAACGAGACTGGGTAACGCCGTGCGGATATGGCAGTGACGAGTTGTTGCGCGAAGCAATCGCGGCTACTTACGGCATGATCGAGATGGTTGATGAAGGCGTAGGCGAAATTTTGGATTACCTTAACGATCTGGGTGTCCGGGACAACACGATTATTGTGTTCACTTCCGATCATGGCGACATGATGGGTGAGCATGGTTTGTTTCTGAAAGGCTTCATGCACTATCGCGGTACCTTGCAAGTACCGATGGTGATTTCTGCACCAGGAAGGGTCCCAGGACAAACCCGCTCGCTGGCGTCAAGCATAGATCTTGGGCCAACACTGCTTGGGTTATGCGACCTCCAGCAATATGACGGCATACAAGGCCAGGACCTGACGCCGATTCTCGCGGATGGGCAACAAAATGTTCGCGATCGGGTGTTGATCGAAGATGACATTGCGTCGGTTACTGCCAAACTCACAATCATACCCGGGAAGACCCGATCCTTGATCACAGAACGTTATCGATACACACGCAACTCAAAAGGCGAAGAACAGTTATTCGACTTGCAGGCCGACCCGGATGAAATGGTTGATCTAAAAACCACAAACCTGCCATTGCGTGCGCAGATGTTGGAACGCTTGACAGATGCGTTGATTGATGCGGACGATGTTGCGCGGGGTGCGCCAGCGACACTAACAGCTATAGGGTCAGCAGCTATAGGGTCGGAGTAAATTCTAATAAGCGACCCTACTCTGGCACTGTACTCCGACCCCACAATTTACTACCACTTAGAATCGTTTAATTTGGCGAGTATTTGTTACTTCCGTTACGACTGTTAGCAAGCGCTCTACTGCCGATAAGTTCTGATATCCATAACGAATGTTCATTCCGGGCCGAAGCATGGTGAATGCGCCGTAGGATCCGCCGATGCTTACCTGTACGGTAGCTGGTGCGGTATATCTAAGACCATTTACGATGATGCTCTGACGATTGAGATCGACTTGTTCGATCACCCCGTAACTGATGATTTCGGGGTGAACTTTTGCATGCCCATACATTCCGAAGAATGCTGCCAATAGTACGCACAGAACTTTTATATTTTGGGTCATATTCATCGATTTTTCCTACTGCTCTAACTCTTGCCAAGACAATCTACCCGTTCGGCTCTCATCCACATCTTCGATATCATAGGCCACGGTATTGTTACCACCACTAATGAACAAGAAGTCAGTGGCACCAGGCGCACCTAGTGTAGAGAGGTCCACCAGAGATCCATCTAACGTACCTTGATCAAACAAGATGCCGCCGGCAAAGGCGTCGCTTCCAATGGTGAGAAAGTCAGCATCGTCCACTGTGCCATCACCATTGAAGTCAATGATGGCCCGTCGAGCATTGCCGCCACTGACTGAATCAATCAGCAGCAAAGCCCCTGGGCGAGCGCCGAAACAAGATGACTCCCCAGTGCTGGGTAGCACCGTCGTTCCTAGAATGACACCGTTGCGTTGGATGAGCCTGCGCACGGCTTTCTCACCCGGAAATTGAGTCGCTGTGGGTGCATTACCGCTGGTATCTAGGTTTGCTGTGCCAGATAGCGTCGACGAGGCTCTTTGCATATCTAAATCGATATACCAACCGTAGGTACCAGGTGAACCGCTTTCCAGCTGATAGTTGACAGCGTTATCCGTGAGTATGCGTCGAGTAATGGGCGTTGCACCACTATCGTCCACGACATTTGTCATGGTCTGTTCTACCAATCTGTTGGCTTTTGTGTCTGATGCAGCCGTTGCTGGCGCAGAAGTACCTAACACCGGGTCCCAGATACCATAGATGGACTGAATTTCCTGATCTGAAGCATCATCTTTTGCTTGGAAAGAACCAGTTCCGAATACAACTATAAAGCCTACCTGGTCAGGATGTTTCATCACCAGAGGCTTCGACAGAATAGGTTGAACAAGATCCGTTGTACCATCGTTATAAGTTGCTGAAAATAGATGGGTGGTTGACCAGTTGGCCGGATCAGGATCACCGATATTGAAACGATACAGGTTGCCGAGTCGATCGCCAGCGTAGACCAAATCAACTGAGCCATTGCGATCTTGATCGATCGCGGAAACGCTACCTAAACCGTTGGGATATCCGGCTTTCTGGGCAGGGGCAATGGGTACACCTCGACCAGTGCTTAACTTAACAAAGTCGCCTGCACTCCAGCCGTTTAGCCCCGCATCCATAAATAAAACAAACAGTTTGGCAATCCCCGCCGTAGAATTCGGGCCGTTACCAAAAAGCGCAACCCACTCTTTTTCACCGCTGCCATCGGGCACATTGCTGATTGCTACTGTTGGTAAGGTTAGTGCGTAGCCCAAATCTTTAACCGGTGCACCGTTGGGGTCAGTAACTGCCCCAACAGATCCGCCAAGCGGAACGCCGAGGGAATCAATAGGATACGTATCGTCTTCATCGGTGAATTCCCACAAGACCGAGCCAGCTGCCGCAGATTCTGTGGCGAATTGACTGGTTGGGTCGTTGACGTTCAGTGCAAAGTAGCCTTTACCACCGGCGCCCAATCCGCCCATCAGAATGGTATTCCAACTTTTGCTGCTGGTAGTGGTGTTCGCCCGCATGTAGGCGTCAGTGATCCTTGGCGTTAAGTCAACGTAGTATTTATGTAAGTAAAAGGGTGACGTTGAGTCTTCTAGATTGTTTTTGTAGCCAGCACTGATATCGATGATCTTGTTGGGTATATAAGCGAACTTCTCTTCGCCCGTGGCTGCGTCGAATCCGTGTAACATGCCATCGTTGGCACCAACGTATACCATCTTCGGACGAGATTTAGTAGCTTCTGCGAAATCCGAGTAGAGGTCGGTTGTTGGAAATGGGGAATGATCCCGATTGCTTGCCCTTGGTGCGCCAACGAAAACTGGACTTGAATTAACAATATCGCCTAAAAGGCCGCCCACTAGTGGACGCGGTCTAAATCCTCGACCTGCTGGAAATTCGTTAGTCCGATCCCCTCTGATGAACGCGACTTCACCTGCATCTAATACCGCCTGCTGGTTTGATGTCAAACTTCCGTGACTAAACTGGATGCCATTGTGTGAACTCGGGTTAAACGTCACGATCTTTCTCGTTGCGGGCGTTTTGTTGAACGGAGGTATCGGATCTAGCCGCTCTGAGGCCTGCCAGGTTGGCGTTGTAGCCAGCGTACCATCAGCATTGACGATCGTTGCGGTAAGCTCGCCGGTGTTGTCTCGCAAGTCGTAGAATCCTCGGTATAACAAAGTGTCATTGCGCAATGATGTGGAGTTAAACGCCGCTGCCGAAGTCGAGGAAGCTACTTGGGTAAACTCTAAAAACGCCGCCTCAAAGGCAGCTTTGAGTTCAACTGGATTGCTTGCAGATAAAAAGCTACCTCGACCGTTCGTGGCTGCATGCAATAGATCATCTATTTTGTGTTGGCTTGCGCTAAATGGATCCGGCCAGGTAAATGCGGTGGTTGGATCGCTAGGCACGGAGGCGGGATTAATTGTTCCCCGCACACCAAATGCGATGGCGTAGGTTTTCATGTGCTGGTGCATGTAAGGGTCGCTATCATAGGTACCGGTAGGCGCGCCTAATATATCGCGACTGGCCAGGGGCACCAGGTCTACAACGCCAGAAAACAAGTCGGTTTCGTAGTAGTGCATAGCGACGTCGGCTAAGGTTTGCGATTCGCTGTCTGCATAACGTCCGCCATCGAAGGGGCCCGTGCCATCGATATCAGCGTTAGTGGAAACCCCCGTACCACCATTCCAATAGCCATCAGTAAACAGCAGGGCGAAATTTTGCTGACAGGTACCATCTGGTGCCGGAAGAGCCGGGCAGGAACCCCCGGTGGAGCACTCAAAGGTCTTGCCTGCTCGAGCTAACAGTTGCCGCAGTGGTGTGCCACCAGAAGAATCAACCTCATAGATGTTATCCATCAGGGTTTTCTTATTGCCTTCGGTATAAAGGTCGTTCATCGGCCTAATAGGCTCAGATGTAGTATTACTGACAGTTTCGTAACCGACGCGAATATCTTGTAGTTCAGAGACGACCGCGCCAATACCACCTTTGGTGACATACTCACGAGAACGATAGTATTGAAAATAGTTGGCAAAATTTTGTATCTCTTGCGTATAACTACAAACGAGCGGGTTGTTATCACCGACTCGACAATCGTCTCGATTTGGTCCACCAACATAGGTAGTTACGCTCGGGATGATATCGACCTTTGTGTGCTGATCATTCCAGGCAAAGGGTGGCGTCGCTGTGCTGGTGTAATAATGTGGTATATAGACACTCACGCTCACTTCGGCTGTGCCGCCGTTAGTATCCCACTCGGGTACGCCAGAAGAGTCGTAACTGTGGGTAGCCAACATGTTAAAGGTATTGGAGGCGTCCACTGGTACTAGACGAATAGCGGTCGGAATTGCGTTAGTGAATTCTGCATTACCACTATCTTGGCCCGTCCAGGGCTCGTATTGGATCGTTGGATTGTAATACAGTCGGTTGTGCTCAAAGTGCCGTGCGCGCCAAACACCATAATGATTGTTGTCGGTGTCCGAGTCCGCCTGCAATGCTTGTTCAGTCGGCATCACATAATCGCTACTTGGTGGGTACTGGTTCGTGGAAAGATCCCACATATAAACGAAGCTTGAGCTGCGAACGGATCTGGTGGCAATCGCGCTGTTATCTAATTGAAAACCACCGTTTTCGTCAAGCCCGGACACGATCAGGTTCCAATCCATGCTGCCAGAGTCATCCATTAGCACCATGACGTTGGGTGGTACGGTCGTGGATTGCTCCAGTGGTGTGTTGGTTAGGTTGTAGGTGACCGAAACTTCTCCAGGCGTAGGCGGAGGCGCTGCTGGAGGTGCTTCTGTTACTACAATTCGAATCAGATAGTCGTTCTCACTTTCATCGGTGCCGTCGAACAAGGAATAGGTGAATGAATCTGTACCAGTCCAATCTGCCGCCGGTGTGTAGGTAAAAGAACCATCAATCGCGAAATTGCTGAAGTCAATTACCCCGTTGACTGGGCTAGTTTTTGCGATCGCACTTAAGGGTGAGCCGACAGGATTACCGCTGCCATCCAACAAGTTGGCATCAATGTCGTAAGCGTTGACCAGTGCACCAGTGGCGGCATTTATCATGATCACTGTATTCTCGATCATGGGGTAGGTCTTAGTTGGGTTGCCAACAGGGGGGTCGTTTACCTGAATAACGTTCACAGTTACTGTGGCAGGAGCGCTGATGTCTCCTTCGGAGTCCATGATGGTGTAGGTGAAATAATCTACACCATAAAAGTTTGCTTTAGGTTCATACTCGATGTCATCCCCGTTGATGACCACCGTTCCATTGGACCCGCCAATGGGGTCACCAAGTGGATCAAGAATAATCGTCGGTGCGCTTTCGCTAAATCCTCCAATACCTGCATTGGCAATTGTAGCCGGACCTTCCGCCGGATAGTCATTTGCTAAGACAGGAATGGTAATAAACGTATCATCCTCGTCCATCGTGACCACATCGTTGTTGGCGACTGGCGTGTCGCTTTGTGCCGTCACATTGATATCGAAGGACTCTGTCTCAGACAGCCCAGCAATATCTGTCGCCACTATGGTGATCGTAGACACGCCATTTTGATCTAGAGCTAGAGATAAAGTTAAAACACCGGCGGTTGCGTCAACCAAATCGAACAAACTGGGATTCGAACTTGTTGCAGAAAACGTCAAAATATCGCCATTCGTAGCGATGTCCACATCGTCGATAACACTCATGAGTGGGAGGACGAAATCAGGTCCGTCCTCTACATATGTAATATCTGCCAGAGAATTGGCGAGGAAAGGTGCATCATTAATCGAGTTTACCGTGATTTCAAAAGAGTCGGCGGTGTTCAGCCCTCCGGAATCTGTCGCTGTGACGGTGACTGTACTGGTGCCGTTTTGATCTGGTGCAAGCGACATCGTTAGCATTCCGCCGCTGGCTGAGGCGCTGTCGAACATGCTGCTGTTGGTATAAGTGACGGTGTAAGATAGTGAATCACCATTTGTGGCGATGTCTACATCGGCAAACACATTTGATAAAGTAAACAGTAGATCCGGTCCGTCTTCATCAACAGCTATATCGCTGATGGGTAAGACCACGCTGGGTGGTTCGTTCACCGCGATCACATCAATGGCTACATTGATTGACTCGTTGAAGCTGTCTGAGTTGATTAAGACGCCGAGTGAATCGAAGGCTTCATCTAAGACATCCGCGCGGACCGAAATTGAAAACGAGCCGTTTTCATTAGCAGCAGGTACGTATCCGAGTGTTGCAAGTGCGCCAGGTGCAACATCCCAATTACCACCCCCTTGATCTGTGCCTGCTGTGAGTGTATGTCCCAGGTCAACCCCAGTTACAGAAACAGTGATGGATTCGGAACCGTCAGTGTCCTGCAGAACATGAGCAATATTCAACGGAATAGTTGAATCTTCACTGCCACTGGCGGGCCCGGCGGCCAAGTTAAGTGGGTCCGCTTCGGCTTCAATTATAAAAGTAACCGTGCCTGTGTCGGTGCACTGCGCACCACCAGGATTTAATAAGCAAGCTGGTGTTATCGAAAATAGTGTGTAAGTGAAGGAATCTTCGCCACTAAACTGTGGATTCGGCACGTAGGTAAAGGCGCCAGTTGCGCCAATTCCCGTTGTCATCGTCAAAGTCCCATTAGTTGGGGTGGTGCTACTAGCCAAATTAAAGGGGTCGTTGTCGGGATCAATATCGTTGTTTAGCACGTTATCTGATACGTTAGTGTCCTCCGTGATATTGTAGTCATCGTCATTTGCTTGCGGACTTGCAGCCAGTGCCAGCTCAGCACATAGCATTACAAGCAAACCAAACAGTAGCTGACTGCTTCTAAACTTTGACCAACTCATCAAATTGCTCCAATTGCGCATCATACTAATCCAATACTCGACCGTACGTAGACTGCAGCATGACGCTGCTATTAACACTGCCACCAAAACCTAGGGCGGTTATTCTGAAAATTTCGATTGTGTCAGCGCCACTGGCGCTATTGCCAAAATCGTCTTCGATCGCGTAACCGTTTTCCTCTCTGAGAATTGAAGCTGCGCGTTCTATTAGGAATCGAGGTTGCTGTGAAACTCCGGATACGGAATTGGCGGAGACTACGCTACCGGCGCCCGTCCAGGCCGATGCAACTTGCCAGCGTTCTGGCGTACCAAATGCTGCGACTGTCCACTTTCCGGAAGTTCCGGCGGAAGTAAATTCGTCCACTGATCCGACGGCTTCCACCGCTAGTTCTGCATCGCGTAGAGCGGATTCAGCGGCCTGGAAAGCAAGAATGCGATCATGATCGTTCCGCGCCATTCGTAGTTCAAGGCTGGTTGTCTGAACTGCTGAAACACCCAGTATTGTAAGTACAAGTAGCAGCACCAGACTGATAAAAAGCGCTACGCCGGATTGGGATCGTCTATATAAAATGAGTTTTTTGTTCATAGTATTGGCGAGTTATCAAACTTCTGGATTGGAATTACGAACGCGAATCGTTTTGCTAAAGGTACGCTGCAGTTGCGCGCCAGTATCAGTAACAACATCGACACTGTTAACATCGAGCGATACACGAATTGAAACGACCTGATCTAAATTCGTAACCGCATTGCGGGAAAGGTACTGATTAGCATTGCTGATTCCATCGGCCAGCGTTGTGTCAACCCCGTACATCACTTCCATATCATCCACGCCTGGTATTAACTCCATTGGTGCGTTGGAACCAACTTTCTGCCACAGCGCCAAAACTACCTGATTGCGATTGTTGGCGATGGTGCTTGGTGCGATGAAAAAGATGGTTGTCTCGAATCTGCTGACACGCGCCTCACGACCGTATTCCCGACCTAGGATTGACAGGGTGTAGGGCACTAGGCCAGTTGGCGATTCGACCTGTGGGGAGTTTTCGTAGAAATTGCCGGTGCTTGCGGTACTATGTGAAAGCGTTGCTGTGCTACCTGAAACCGCCACACCCGTTATCTTGAAAAGTGCTGCTTGTTCACAATTTGAGACTAGAACGATTTCGTTAGTAGCAAACGGTGCGGTTCCGCCGGGTGCCTCTACTCTTGGATTGCCGTCTGGTTGCAAAACTTGAGTTAGTCGACTTCCAGTGCTGTCAACAGACCTGAATACCAACACATCGCTGCCAGGTTGTATCGTGGTGGTATCAACACCGTTACCCGCGACATAAACATTCGCTGACGTTCCGCCAGTGGTTCTTGGCAGGGAAGACAGAGCTGGGCTCCAGGTCCCGTTACCGTTACCTTCATAGCCATCGATCGCAGTTAGCACGTTGAATTCAGGAATCACGGCCCATGCACCACGCAGACCCTTTACGACATTTACCGGCTCTGGCGCACAACCTCTATACCCGGCCTTGCGAGCGGATCGCGATAGGAAGTCGAAGGCAAAACGGGCATTTTCCTGCAGGCGCGATTGACCGTGTAAGATGTTGTAGGTTTTGGAGTTGCCAACAAATAACTGAACTATGCCTGTAATCACAACAAGACCTAAGGCTAGTGCAAGCAACAGTTCAACAAGGGAAAATCCACCATTACGAATGGGATGAATCGCATTTCGCTCCGGCAATTTATATTTTCGCAGACCACTTCTCATGCTTTTAATACCTAAACCTCAAGTTCGTCCTAATTTTAAGGATGCATGGTAGTTAACCCGATTTGTCCCTGCTTCGCCGCGCGTTAACGACAAACGGCAGAAAATTGCTGGCGGATGTATAAGCAAACGAGTGCTGCGTCACAAATTTTGGAATTATTTGATGTTGATTTTAAAAATCCAGAATGGGGGTTGCATCCAAGCGCTCTTGGAAATATCGCACTTAGATTGTCAGAGTACGTAGCTCAGTGATAGCTTCACTTTGGTTGGTTGCGTTATTGGGGTAGGGAGAGCCTCGTGGTTTCTAACTGGGTACGTAATCACCCAGGTTGGCGTGTTTCAGGGCCATTTGCTTAGCTTTGTCCAAATCATAATGCATGCGGGAAACGATGCGTTGCGCATACAACCCACCACCAGCCTGAATGTTGGTTACCGCGTGCCATCCGCCTAAAGAATCGGCGGTCATGTCACGGATAGCGTGAAATAGTTTGGTTCGGTAGGTGCCGTCCACCGATTGCATGGTACCCATGTATTTGCGCACCAGGTGGCCGGTTTTTTCGTTGTCTAGGTCTGCCATGGATGGCGCTGTGAGAATACTACCGCCAGCAATGTCATGCAGGTGCCGTACCATCAACGAATAGTTTGCGGCGCCATGATATTTGCCTACGTTGGTGTATAACTCGTTGGGAAATGCAGCACCGTCCGCTGTAATGCTGCAACTGTCGATAGCAGCTTCTAACGTTGCTCTGATCAAAGTGGCATTGATCATCATCTCTGATATTTTCTCTTTAACATGGCCCACGCGCTCCAGACCATTAGCTTCACTGATTAGTTGGGCGAAGCCAACTAACACGTCATAGCTTGCTGCCATAGCGGCCAATCCCCCCAGGCGTTCCCACAGACCTAGAGAATGGGCAAATATAGCCGCCAGTTCTGGATGACCATCCAGAAACACGCGTTCGTTAGGCACAAACACATCATCGAAAATCACAAATCCTTCCGGTGTGTGCTGTTCGCCAGAGATCGGAAAGTCTCGAGTGTCTGTGTGGCGGGGTGCATAGGTGGTGTTGATTATTTTCACGCCAGGTGAATTGACCGGCACCATGCAAGCCACAGAATAGTCAGACTCGTCCGCTTTCATCGATTTAGTAGGGATGGTCATGAGTTCGTGACTCATGGAGGCCGCAGAAATGTGTAGTTTTGCACCGCGGATAACAATGCCATCATCTCGCCGCTCAACCACTCTTAGGTAGGCGTCTGGGTCATCTTGCTGGCCTGGTCGACGACTGCGATCGCCCTTGGCATCGGTAATGCACTGGGTGATGCGTAGGTCTTTTTGTTGCGCATCTTTTACGTAGCGTCTGATTCGGGCTGCATTGTCTGGTAACTCAGCTTCAATGCGATCAGCCGCCGTTAGCAGAGTCATGATG
The DNA here is from genome assembly GCA_035593235.1 of Phascolosoma agassizii. Taxonomy (NCBI): domain Eukaryota; kingdom Metazoa; phylum Annelida; class Sipuncula; order Phascolosomatiformes; family Phascolosomatidae; genus Phascolosoma; species Phascolosoma agassizii. The sequence goes on from JAVJHY012148883.1 coordinate 32,257, forward strand.
GATGCATAGGTAACATGAGTTAGTAGGTCTACCGTCTCGTGCAGTTCTACTTGGTCGCGGAGCGCCTTGGCGGAACTGGGCACCTGCATAAAGGCGGGTACAGCCCCCGGTTCTGGATCGTAAAAACGGTCGTAACCAGCGGCAGCACTGTTTACTGTCTGGCCTAGTAACGGATGATTAACAATGTCCGTTACTTCCTCGCCTTCAAAGTAAGTCTCGCGACCGTCGTTTAGTGATGTGCGATATTGTTGCCCTGTCATCATTGTGCTGAATCCCCCCAGGCATGGGGCCGGTACTTTACTCCGACCCCACCATTAGTAGTAAAAGTCTTTAGGACTACTGCCCGAAGCGATAGCTGACCGACAGGCCAAAGGTTCTTGGCATACCGGTAAACCGAAGCAATACATCGTTTACGTGGGCGACTTGATTCCAATAGTATTTGTCCGTGACGTTTCTGCTCCATGCCCATACTCGCCATGCGTCGCCTTCAATACCTGCGCGTATGTCCACCAGCAACCGTTCATTGATAATAAGATCGGTGTTGCCGACAAAGTTGGGCGTTACCGTTGCAGGGTCGCAGATGACACAAGCTGTGCTTGATTTTTCACGGGTGCAAGGCCGTGTTGGATCTTTGCATTCATCCACAAAAAAGCCGGTGGTTTCATCTTGGAAGTTGGCATTTACGCCCATGAAAGCAATCCAGCCATTATCCAGAGTCCACTCGTATTGCACGTCCAAGTTAGCTTGCCATTCGGGTGCGTTAGGGAAAGGCTGGCCAGAAAAATCTTTGGTTGGCGCATTGTTCACTGGATTAAAGAACGGGTCGAAGCTTTCGAAAGTGCCCTTGGTTTCGCTTTTCGAATAGCTGACCGACGGCGCTATGCGCAATCCGTTGATCGGGTACCACTCAAGAGAAACTTCGGCGCCAATGACGTCTGATTCGGGTACGTTCACTAGTGCAGGTAAGGAGCCAAAGATGATGTCAGGCACGGCGGCCAATATTTGCTTGTCTGTGTAGTCATAGTAGAAGGCGGCAGCGTTCAACTGCACTCTGCCGTCTGCTAAAGACAATTTGGTGCCGATTTCATAAGCCAGCAGGTCTTCCTGTCTGGTGGGTTCAAGCTGCAACGATGCTGCTGCAGCTACCGTTGGGAAGCTCCCTGACTTGTAGCCTTGGCTGATGTTTATGTAGTAGAGCGATTCTGGTGTCGCTTCCCAATTCAATCCAACTCGCCAAGATGTATTGTCTTCGTTGAGTTCGTTGGTGAAACCCGATGGTACCGGGTGATAAAATGGCGCTGGACCTGTGCTTCCACACCCGCCTGGGCCCGCATTAACCGTACCTTGTGAAGGATCACCTACACCTGGGACACTTTGTAAGATGGCTTGAATGCCTTCGGAAATATCGGACCAGGAACCATCACCGGCATCACCACCGCAGCCTCTATAGTCACGCTCTTGGTCGGTATAGCGTACGCCCATTTGTAGTACCAAGTTTTCACGTACTGGGTAATCGAAGCTAGCAAATACGGCCCAGGTTTCAGTGGTTTGACGATTGTTGGGATTGGTTGGACCCAGTGGATTTCCAAGGGTCGGAATTGCCGACGAGATGCCATAGGTTTGTACAAAACTATCCCAGGTGGAGGTGTCTTCGTAGTTAGCCCCGACTACCCAGGTGCCGGTGCCGCCGAACGATCCTGCAACCCGAATCTCTTGAAAGAAAACGTCGAGGAAGCCATCTTGGGAGGACTCATAATCTTGGTAGAAGGTACCATCGCTTTCTAGTTGTTGATCTCGATTGAACTCACCGAAGCTGGTTAAACTGGTAACGGTGATATCTTCGGTGATGTCCCAATCCATTCTGAGAGATGCATTGTAGTAGTCGTTGTCGCGCTCAGCGTCTTCGCAAAAGTCATAGAGCCGATTGTTCAGATTCAAGCCGTTGCCGTCGATGTCCGTCTGGTCAATCACATAACTAGCGGGTTGAATGAAAGTACCTTGGGTAAAAACCAGCGCCGGATCGCCTCCGGACACGTTGACGCAAGGTCCCCAGTCGGCATCACGATTGTCGTCCCCGCCGCGAGGGTAGTTGGCTACCAACGGATTAAGGTCGCCGTCCGGGTTAAGTGAGGCAATACCATAAAGTTGCGGTGCTTGAGATTGACTCTGGTCTTGGAAGCCGCTGAAGCTAAACAGTGCGGAGAATCTGTCTGTAGGATCCCACTGTATAGAAGCCCGGTAGCTGAGGAAATCCTTCTCACCCCATTCATCGTCGCTGCGATTGTAGCTGCGGCCAGCCGCCGTCCAGAATGGATCTTGCGCCGGGTTATCGACCATGGCTTCTTGCCATCCATCAGAGGTAATAGAGCGGGCTGCCAGTCGATAGCCAAGGGTTTCGCTGATGGGACCGCTGACATAACCGCTTAGGTCAACTTCGTTAAATCGCCCATAGCTAAAATCGATGCCGGATTCGAATTCAGTGGTGGGCTTCTTGGCGATATAATTGATCGCGCCGCCCGTGGAGTTCTGGCCGAAGAGTGTACCTTGCGGGCCCTTCAGAACTTCTACTCGTTCAAGGTCGAGAATCACGCCTTGTGTTAACGCTGAGAACGGTAATGGCATCTGGTCAAGATATACGCTTACTGTGGGCCCCGAAGCTAAAGCGGTGTCCTGAAAACCAACACCGCGAATGGTATAGATGGATGTTCCGTAGTAGGTGACGTTGGAGTTAAACCCCGAGACCACTTTGAATAGGTCCGCGGTGTCGGTGATTCCGAGGTCGTTGAGTTTCTCCCCGCTGGCTGCCTGAATCGACATGCCGACATCGTTGATACTTTCCTCGCGTTTTTGTGCGGTAACGATAACTTCTTCAATTAGCCTGTTACTTTTTTCCTCTTCTTCCGCCGCATGCGAATGCAAAGGCAATAGGGTAAGTACTATGCCGAATGAAATCGCTGATTGGAGTATTCGACCTAGAGTGCTGTTAGTAGTCCTGAAAGAGCGCGCTAACATAACTTCCTCCCCGTTATTATGCTGTTTGTGCCACACCAATCCTGCATAGAAAGTGCCGACCAATCAACAAATAGTTGCAGGCATATTATTTTTTCTCAGTCATCTACATTTGTGTAGATAAAAAGCTCATGGGGTTGGAGTAGAGTGCCGGAGAAAATCCACTAAGCAGCTTTACTCCGGCACTTTACTCCGACCCCACACGACAAGTAGTTAGTACACCACGACGCTGCAGGTGTACCTATAATTTTCGTTTGCCTGTCTCGATTGTTTGTTCTCCTAAATATCGTCTAAGACCAAACCACCAATAAAGGTGGCCGCTAGTTAGATCCTAGGAGAATAGGTAATGTTGTTTTTAGACCAATTAGTAAAAATACTAGTAGTGCTTGCCATCGTTTTACCGTCGTCTGTATTTGCAGTGAATGGACAAACACCGTGCTCGCGCAGTTCCACTGACCTCTATCAGGCATGCCGCATTGATACGAGCGAGGAGAAGAAGAAAACGATTGCGAATTGCCGCCAAATTTCTGATGCTAATACTCGCAAAGATTGTAAACAAGAAGCTCGCGCCGCTGTGCCAGAAGCGTTGGAAGAATGTGGGGCGCAATTTGAAGCTCGAGTTCAGGCCTGCGATATGCTCAGTGAGTTTCGTTATGACCCAGATCCATTAGCAGATCCCAATCTAGACTTTATTAATCCCGATGACGTAGGTGACGAACATGCACCGAACCCTTACGTATCACTAGTCGCTGGACGTACCCTGGTGCTGAGAGGTGGAGGTGAGTTCGAGGAGATCGTCGTGATTCATGTCACCGATGATGTGCGTGAAATTCAAGGGGTTGAATGTCGTGTGGTTGCCGATGTAGTGTTGGAAATAGGCGATGACGAAGATGGTCTTGAATATTTTCCAGTAGAAGTGACTGATGATTGGTTTGCACAAACGACCAATGGTGATGTGTATTACTGTGGCGAGAGTGTGCGAGACTTTGAAGATGGCGTGATCAGTTCAATAGATGGCGCGTTTGAAGCCGGTAAAGATTTTGCCAAGGCCGGTCTGTTGATTCCAGCGGCGCCGGTAACCGGACACGTTTTCCGCACTGAATTTGCGCTGGACGAAGCGGAAGACATCGTTGAGATTCTTGAATTAGCGAGCGTGCCAACGGTCGAAGAGGGAGGTGGGAATCCTGCACTTTCTTGTGCCGAAAATGGTGGCTGCTTAAAGACACTTGATTCGGCGCCACTTGATCCTGAGAGCACGGAATACAAGTACTATCTCGCAGACGTTGGTTTTGTGCTCGCAGTGAGTTTGGAGGATGGGGAATTAGACGGTGAGCGCGAAGAGTTGGTTTGCTACGGAGATTCCTTGAAAATTCTGAAGTCTGAAGCTTGTGGGATCGATGATCCAAAAGAGCTTCTAGAGGAACTCTGCGAACTCAATGCGGAAGCTTTTTGCGACTAATACTAGATTTCTTTAGTGAAATTGGAATCGCGGCTTCGGCCGCGTTTTTTTTTGGTGGATGTTACCGGTATTTTCGACGTTTGTATTGACGTTAACGTCAACGTCAATATACTATAAAGGAAGATTGTATGAGCCGCCTATGAAAACTAAGTATTCCATCCGCGATTTGTCTCAAGAATTCGAGGTCACCACTCGAACACTGCGTTTCTACGAAGAGAAAGGGCTCCTGGCGCCGGTCAGATCAGGGCAGAATCGGGTTTATTCGAGCGCCGACCGAGCTCGACTGATACTCATTCTGCGCGGTAAAACGTTGGGGTTGTCCCTCGAGCAAAGCGCAGACTTGATTTCCATGTATGACCCAAAGTCCAACAATAAAAAGCAACTCGAAGTGCTTATCGAAAAGATACAGTCACGCAGACATCAGCTCGAACACCAGAAACAGGAACTCGAACACATGATTGTTGATTTGGAAGAATGGGAGCAACGTAGCCGTGCTGCCATCTACGGTAAAGAGGATGCTAAAACGAAGAAAAAAACAAACATCAAAAAATCTGCCAACGGAGAACTCTCATGAATACAACTTATACCATGCTGGATCACGGTCTTGGTGAAGACTTGGATATGTTGCGTGATGTGGTTTACAAATTTGCGCAGACCGAAATCGCCCCAAGGGCTGCTGAAATAGATCGTAGCAATGAATTTCCAGCGGACCTTTGGCGCAAGATGGGCGACGTCGGCATTCTCGGCGTCACCGTTGCCGATGAATATGGTGGTAGCAATATGGGATATCTGGCTCACGTTGTCGCTATGGAAGAAATCAGTCGTGCTTCTGCATCCGTAGGTTTGTCCTACGGCGCCCATTCCAATTTGTGCGTTAATCAGATACACAAGAACGGCACGTCTGAACAAAAGAAAATGTATTTGCCGAAACTGTGTAGTGGTGAGCATGTGGGTGCACTGGCAATGTCGGAACCCGGTGCGGGCTCTGATGTCGTTAGCATGAAACTCAAGGCCGAGAAGAAAGGCGACGTCTATGTGTTGAATGGCAATAAAATGTGGATCACCAACGGCCCTGATGCAGACACCTATGTGATCTACGCGAAAACTGACAGTAGTGCAGGTTCTCGTGGTATCACTGCGTTTATTGTTGAGCGCGGTTTCGCCGGTTTCTCGCAGGCGCAAAAGCTTGACAAACTGGGCATGCGCGGATCCAACACTTGTGAGTTGGTGTTTGAAGATTGTGAAGTGCCAGCCATGAATATATTGGGTCGAGAGGGTGGTGGTGTTGGTGTGTTGATGTCGGGTCTAGATTTTGAGCGAACGGTTCTGTCTGGTGGTCCGGTTGGCATTATGCAAGCCTGCATGGATGTTGTGGTGCCCTATGTCCATGACCGCAAGCAATTTGGCCAGGCCATCGGCGAGTTCCAACTAATGCAGGGCAAGCTTGCCGACATGTATGCCGTCCTTAACGCCAGTCGAGCCTATTTGTACGCCGTTGCGCGGGCTTGCGATCGCGGCTTAGAGAGCCGAAAAGATGCCGCTGCTGTTATTTTATATACCGCCGAACAGGCAACCCAATGTGCACTGCAAGCCATTCAGGCATTGGGAGGTAACGGCTATATCAATGACTACGACACAGGCCGTCTGCTTCGCGACGCCAAACTTTATGAGATTGGTGCGGGTACTTCGGAAGTTAGGCGTATGTTAATAGGCCGCGAATTATTCTCAGAGGCGGGTTAAGTCATGGTAACTATTAGAACCGATCTCAATCCGCGGTCTCAGGACTTCGTTGAAAACGTAGAACACATGCGTGGTCTGGTAGCGGATTTGCAAACTCAAGTAGAGCGAATTAAGCAGGGGGGCGGTGAGCGTTATCAGGCACGGCATATAGATCGAGGTAAACTTCTGCCACGTGATCGTATTGAGGGGTTGATTGATCCAGGCTCACCCTTTCTTGAGTTCTCCCAACTTGCCGCACACAACATGTACGGTAAAGACAATGTTCCAGCAGCAGGCATTATCACCGGCATTGGGCGAGTCAACGGAACCGAGTGTGTCATCGTCGTCAATGACGCGACGGTTAAGGGTGGTACCTATTACCCGGTCAGTGTGAAAAAGCACCTTCGTGCTCAGGACATTGCCCAAGAAAACAATTTACCTTGCATCTATTTAGTAGATTCCGGCGGTGCTAACTTGCCGAATCAGGACGAAGTCTTTCCCGACCGACATCATTTTGGGCGCATCTTTTTCAATCAAGCCAACATGTCCGCAGAGAACATTCCGCAAATCGCGGTAGTGATGGGGTCTTGTACGGCCGGTGGTGCTTATGTGCCCGCCATGGCAGACGAATCAATTATTGTCAAAAACCAGGGCACCATTTTTCTAGCCGGGCCACCGTTAGTAAAGATGGCAACCGGTGAAGAGGTCAGTGCAGAAGAGCTGGGTGGTGCGGATGTTCATTCAAGAGAATCTGGTGTCACCGATCACTATGCCAGAAACGATTATCATGCACTGCAACTAGCAAGGAAGGCGGTTGGACGACTCAACCGGGTAAAACCCGTAGTAATGGATGTAGCAGATTCAATGGAACCTGTGTATCCAGCGTCTGACTTACTGGGCATCGTGCCTAAGAATGTTCGTAAACCTTATGACGTGCGCGAAATCATCGCACGTGTTGTGGATGGTTCTGAATTTGATGAATTTAAGGCGCTGTACGGTACCACTTTAGTTTGTGGTTTCGCCAGACTCTATGGCTATCCCGTGGGTATCGTTGCCAACAACGGGGTGCTGTTCAGTGAATCTGCTCAAAAGGGCGCCCATTTTATTGAATTGTGTGGCCAACGGAAAATCCCTCTCATCTTCTTACAGAACATCACCGGCTTCATGGTTGGCAAGCAGTATGAAAGCGGCGGCATTGCCAAACATGGCGCAAAAATGGTGACGGCGGTAGCCTGTGCCAAGGTACCCAAACTGACCTTGATCATCGGCAACTCTTATGGCGCTGGTAACTACGGGATGTGTGGTCGTGCTTATGATCCCAATTTCCTCTTTATGTGGCCTAACGCGCGTATTTCAGTAATGGGCGGTGAACAAGCTGCCGGTGTGCTCGCCCAGGTTCGACGGTCGCAAATTGAAAAAGCCGGAGATGAGTGGCCGCAAGAGGAAGAGCAGGCATTCAAACAACCGATCATCGACGATTTTGAAGATCAAGGGCATCCTTACTATGCGAGTGCCAGATTGTGGGATGACGGTGTGATTGATCCTACAGACACTCGAAGAGTGCTAGGTCTTGCGCTCTCAGCCTCACTTAACAAGCCAATTGCAGAAACGCGATTCGGCGTCTTTAGGATGTAACTCGATGTTCGGAAAGATTCTTATTGCAAATCGCGGCGAGATCGCCTGCCGAGTTATTCGGACGGCAAAAAAACTCGGGATTCAAACCGTCGCTGTCTATTCAGATGCTGATGCAGAAGCTTTACATGTCCGAATGGCAGACGAAGCTGTACACATAGGTGGTTCTGCACCGGCAGAGTCCTATTTGGTAATGGAAAAAGTTGTCGCAGCTGCAAAGCAGACGGGCGCCGAAGCGATCCATCCGGGGTACGGTTTTTTATCGGAGAATGCAACGTTCTGTGCGCTTTGTGCGACGAACGATTTGGTTTTCATAGGCCCACCGGTTGCTGCTATCGAAGCCATGGGGTCTAAATCAGCTGCCAAACAGATTATGCAAAAGGCCGACGTACCGCTGCTGCCTGGGTATCACGGGGCAGACCAGAATTCAAAATTACTAAAAGAAGCCGCGGCAAAGATTGGTTATCCGGTGTTACTGAAAGCGGTATCTGGTGGCGGTGGCAAAGGCATGCGCGAGGTGCATGCTGGCACTGAGTTTGACGAGGCGCTAGCGTCCGCCAAACGGGAAGCCTTGTCTGGCTTTGGCGACAATAACATGTTGGTTGAAAAGTACCTTCAGCAACCGCGGCATGTTGAGGTTCAGGTATTTTGTGACACCCTAGGTAATGGTGTGTATCTATATGAGCGAGATTGCTCGGTACAACGCCGGCATCAGAAAATTATCGAAGAAGCACCAGCGCCCAATTTGCCGGAAGGCATGCGTGAGCAAATGGGCGAAGCCGCATTGCGAGCGGCAGCGGCAGTTGATTACGTGGGTGCAGGCACGGTGGAGTTCCTACTAGATTCCACCGGTGGTTTTTTCTTTATGGAGATGAACACCCGTTTGCAGGTAGAGCATCCCGTCACAGAAATGATCACCGGTCAGGATTTGGTCGAATGGCAATTGAAAGTCGCCAATGGTGAGCCCTTACCGTGCCAACAATCTGATCTGATGATCACTGGTCATGCATTCGAAGCCAGAATCTATGCTGAGGATCCAAAAAACGAGTTCTTGCCCGCCGCTGGCAAGCTGACTTGGCTGCACCAACCATCGGAGTCTACCCACGTGCGTGTGGACACTGGCGTAGTTGAGGGTGATGAGGTTGGCGTGTTCTATGATCCAATGATCGCTAAGTTGATTGTTTGGGATGAAAATCGTCAGCGCGCATTGCAGCGTCTAGCTCGTGCGCTTGCCGCATACCGAATAGTGGGTGTGACCACCAACATCGGTTTTCTACGGCGCCTAGCAACCAACGATGCCTTTGCGGCCGTGGACCTCAGCACGGATTTTATACCGCGACACCAAACCGCCTTGTTGAGTGAAGTACAGCCATCGATCGAATCTTTGTTACCGCTTGCCTGCCTTTACCTGAGGTTGCAACATCGGGCGCAATGGCTACCAACGAGCGATCGTACTTCACCTTGGCATGCGCTAGATGGCTGGCGTACCAATGCGCCTGCTATCCAAATTGAGACAATTGTTGTCGGAGAAACTGAATATACTATTAGCGTAGAACAAACCGGGTCGCAGTCTTACGTCATGAATTTTGCAGATACTTCATGTTCGATTAGCGGCAGTCTCGAAGGCAATGAACTAGCCGTCACGCTCAACGGCCACCGCCAGAGGGTCGTCGTGGTGGAGCACGAAGAAGAACCACCTCGAACCCTATCGCTATTCACCGATAACGAAGTTCTCGAATTCAAGCGGCTTGGCGTCGACCTGGGCGAGGAAGTTGCCCACGACGATGGGTCCGGTTTCAAAGCGCCGATGAATGGTACGGTGGTCGACATTCTTGTTAAGCAAGGCGATAGCGTGAGCGCTGGCGATACGTTGGTGATTATGGAAGCCATGAAAATGGAGCAAGCCATTAAGGCACCTGCCGATGGTCTAATTAGTGAAATCTTTTACGCCAAAGGTGATCTAGTAGATGGCGGCGCGGATCTTCTGGCGTTCGAGCCGATAGAGTAAGCGTAGGAGTGGATTCGTGATTCCATTGTGGCAACCCAGTCAAGACAGAATCGCCAACAGCCAGATGACGGCTTTTCAACATTATGTTGAAAAGCGCTACCAGAGAACCTTTGCCGATTATACCGCACTACATCAATGGTCCGTCACCAACACGGCTGATTTCTGGTCCGCCATCTGGGATTTCTGCGAGGTTAAAGTAAGTGCACCCTACAGCCAGGTGGCTGTGAATTTGGACGAGTTTCCCGGCACTCGCTGGTTTCCTGGCAGCGAATTGAACTTTGCGGAAAACCTGATGCGCTTCAATGATGATCAGCCAGCATTGGTGGGTTTGCTGGAAAACGGCCAGCGCTGCAGTTTCAGCTACGCAGAACTGTGGGATGCGGTGGAACGGCTTGCATCGGCCATGAGGCGTCACGGTATCACCACAGGAGATCGCATTGCCGGCCTACTGCCTAACATTCCAGAAACCGTCATCGTTATGTTGGCGACCACCAGCATTGGTGCCATCTGGTCGTCCTGCTCACCAGATTTCGGTATTAGTGGTGCTTGCGATCGCTTCGGGCAAATTGAACCCCGTCTTCTATTCACCACTGAGTCGTATATTTACAACGGTAAGGTGATTGATTGCCTAGATAAAATTGCCGCTATTCAAGAGAAGATAGCCAGTATCGAATCGACCATTATTATTCCCCTGATAAACAGCAATGGGCAAAACAGGTCAGGGCTGGAATATGAATCGGCTCTGCACTCACTGACGAAGACCCAACAGTTTGATGAATTTGTGGAAGGTGATGTTGCTCCGTTAACTTTCGCACAGATGCCATTCGACCATCCGCTCTACATTATGTATTCCAGCGGTACCACCGGGATCCCTAAGTGTATCGTGCACGGTGCTGGCGGCACATTGATCCAGCATCTGAAAGAACACAAACTACATACCGACATCGCCCGCAGTGACGTGCTTTTTTATTTCACCACCTGTGGTTGGATGATGTGGAACTGGTTAGTCTCCGGCTTAAGTACCGGTGCGACACTGGTGTTGTATGACGGTTCACCCTTCGCGAAAGACGGCAATGTGCTATTGGATATGATTGATGCTGAAGGCATCACGGTGTTCGGCACCAGTGCGAAGTATATTGCTGGCCTTGAAAAGCAAGGATTGAAGCCCGTACAAACACATCGGCTCACTTCGGTAAAAACGATTCTGTCCACGGGTTCACCCTTAAGTGAAACAAGCTTTGAATACACCTATCGTGATTTTAAGGCGGACGTTTGCTTGTCATCCATATCTGGCGGGACAGACATTGTCTCGTGCTTTATGTTAGGCAATCCAAACTTACCGGTCTACAGCGGTGAGATTCAATGCCGTGGGCTGGGTATGGCAGTGGAATTTTGGAATCAGGACGGCAAGCCAGTGTCTGATGAAACCGGTGAACTCGTGTGCATCAAGCCGTTCCCTTGTACTCCTCTTGGATTTTGGCACGACCCCGAGAATGCGCGATTCCTCAAAGCCTACTTTACCGAGCATCCAGGCGTGTGGACTCATGGTGACTATGGCGAACTGACTCAACACGGCGGGGTAGTGGTGCAAGGGCGCAGTGATGCGGTGTTAAATCCGGCTGGTGTACGAATTGGCACTGCGGAGATTTATCGTCAGGTTGAAACCATACCTGAGGTTGTTGACAGTCTTGCGGTTGGTCAGGAATGGCAAGACGATGAACGCGTTGTGTTATTCGTTTTGTTACAGGCGGGTACCACATTGGATTTTCAGCTCATCGAGTCTATCAGGCTGACTATACGGCAGAACACGACGCCCAGACATGTACCGGCAAAAATTATTCAAGTTGCAGATATACCCCGCACCCTCAGTGGCAAGATAGTTGAGCTTGCTGTCAGAAATGTTATTCACGGAAAGCCTGTGGTCAATACCGATGCCCTGGCGAATCCGGAAGCGCTTGACCTGTTCAAGAACCTGCCTGAACTCAACAGCTAGATAAAATCGACTTCAATCTTTCCCAGCGGCCCATAATCCGCGCAAATCTCGGTACCCGGTAGAACGGCTACCGGTCGGGTGAAAGAGCCGGAAAGTACAAACTGCCCAGGCTCCAAGCCGATGCCATGGGGTGCGAAGCGTTTGCATACCCAACGGATACCATGGGCTGGATGTTCCATTACCGCGCCGCCGAGTCCTGATTCTTCGATCACTCCATCAACATAAAGCAGCGCGCCGCTGAAACGAAGGTCAATTGTGGTCGGGTCGAATTTGTTGTCACCAACAATATAACCGGCATTGGCTGCGTTATCAGCGATGGTGTCAAAGACGTTACGGGTGTATCCGGTTTCTGGATCCGCACGCACACTCCTGGCTGAAATAAGCTCAAGTGCGGGCACTACGTAGTCCGTGGCGGCGAGCACTTCTTCGATTGAAACGTTATCGCCGAACAGTGGATTCTTCATGACAAAGCCAAATTCTGCTTCGATTCGGGGGTCTAAATAGTCACCTGCGGGAATTTCGGCGCCCGTTGCAAAAGCCATTTCATCTAACAGCACACCGTAGTCGGGTGTGTCGATTTTCATGGCCTGTTGCATGGCCCGAGAAGTCAGGCCAATTTTGTACCCTGAAACTCTAGCCCCTCGCGCTAACTTTAAGCCGATCCAGGCCTTTTGGATGGCATATGCATCCGTCATGCCCATGTTTTGAAAATGTAGTGTTAACGGTTTGGTTTGCACCCGGGTACGCTCGGCCTGGTCAAGCGTGCGCGCAGCGTCTGCAATTTGTTGGTCTGAGAGCATGCGTCTTCCTGTGCTTAAAATCGATTATGTTTAGTGCGCTATTTTGTACTGATTGCTTGAGTTAGCTCGCCGAGCAATTTATTCAGCTGACCCAACTTATCACGGCCGAATTGGTGTTCAATTGACTGATACAAAGCCTCTGAATCGGGACCGACCTTGTTGTAAGCTCTTCTGCCAGCCGCTGAGAGGCAGGTCAAACTGCGTCGCTGATCGAGCGGATCTGCAGTCCGTAGGATTAAACCGCTATTAACGAGGGTTTGCAGTATGCGCGTTAGGCTTGGGGCTAGCAGAAAACAATGGTCTGCTAGTTCACTCGCATCCAGCTTACCCCTCGGCGCTAGTACTCGAAGCACGCGCCATTGCTGTTCCGTTAAACCGTGCCGACGGAGCATCGGTCGGAACTTTGCCATGGCAGCTTCCCGCGCTTGCAATAGCTGCATTGGTAAGCTCGACTCGATAGCACGCAGCTCGTTCATGGTACCGGCTCGCCAGTATTGCATGGTGTAGGGTATGCGTTGTAGACCAGTGGCATCGTTGCGGCTCAATTTGGTTTTGGCTAATATATCGAATAATGCTTAACATGTTAAATTAAACCGAGGTCGCCGCTCCAATGAAAGAGCCCATGAGCGAATTACAGAAAAACCTAACAGAGCTAGAGCCGACGTTATCTCGATTCAGAGATCAAACACTCGGTCACTTTATTGATGGTGAACTCATTCTGGGCGCCGATGGCAGAACCTTTGACAATGTATCACCCATCGACAATAGCTTTTTGGGCGCTGTTGCAGCAGGTAGCGTTGAAGATATTGATAGAGCCTGTCGCGCTGCAGAATGTGCTTTTCCAGCTTGGGCCGCTGTGCCTGGCAGTGAGCGTCGGGAAATTTTGCACAAGATCGCCGATGCGATTGTTGCCAACGCTCGAGAAATCGCACTAATCGAAAGTTACGATACCGGCCAGGCGCTGAGATTTATGAGCAAAGCTGCCATTCGCGGAGCAGACAATTTTCGTTTCTTCGCCGACATGGCGCCGCGGGCCCGTGATGGTGATTCGCTACCAGCGGCCGAACATATTAACTACAGTACTCGACAGCCAATAGGTCCTGTAGGGGTGATTACGCCTTGGAATACCCCTTTTATGCTATCCACCTGGAAGATTGCGCCCGCGCTAGCAGCAGGATGTACCGTCGTGCACAAGCCTGCGGAATGGTCGCCATGTTCCGCTACATTGCTGGCAGAAATAATGCACGAAGCAGGATTGCCAGCTGGTGTGTTGAATACGGTCCATGGTTTGGGGGAAACTGCGGGCAAAGCGCTCACGGAACATCCTGCGATTAAAGCCATCGCCTTTGTTGGTGAGTCTGTCACCGGTAGCAACATTATGCGCCAAGGTGCAGAAACCCTGAAGCGAGTGCACTTTGAATTAGGCGGCAAGAACCCGGTAATCGTTTTTGCCGATGCGGATCTAGAAAAAGCACTGGATGCTGTCGTGTTCATGATCTATAGCCTAAATGGTGAACGCTGTACCTCTTCCAGCCGTCTTCTGGTACAAGACTCTATTCGTGACGATTTTCTTGAACGCCTTGCGGAACGGGTAAACAAGATCAAAGTAGGGCATCCCCTAGACCCAGCGACTGAGTTGGGTCCGCTGATTCACAAGCGCCATTTCGAAAAAGTTTGTAGCTATTTTGATGTAGCCAAACAAGACGGTGCAACCATCGCCGTGGGTGGCGAGCCTAGACTGCTGAATGGTAAAGGAAATTTTGTCGCTCCCACATTATTCACCAATGCCACCAATAAAATGCGGATTGCCCAAGAAGAAATTTTTGGTCCGGTGCTGATTGCCATGTCCTTTGAAACAGAAATGGAAGCCATCGCGCTGGCTAATGATGTTCAATATGGCTTGGCTGGTTATGTGTGGACCGCTGATTCCGGCCGAGGTGTGCGCATGGCACGGGACCTGGATGTGGGGATGGTTTGGGTTAATTCTGAGAACAATCGACATTTACCCGCACCGTTCGGTGGTATGAAATCCAGCGGTATAGGGCGTGATGGCGGTGATTATAGTTTTGAGTTCTACATGGAGACGAAGAATGTTTGTATAGCGACGGGTACACATTCGGTGCCCAGAATCGGAGTTTAAAGGATGAGTCTCTATCAATTGCAAAAAATCCTCTACAACTTAAACCGCGATGATCGAGTTAAAGAGGCCTATCATGCGGATTTAGCGACCCTGTTAGAGGACTATGATTTGACCGGCGAAGAGCGCGGCGCATTGGAACAGGGTGATATCGGCCTGCTTTACGTGTTAGGCGTGAATGGGCAAATTCTGATGCACTATGCTGCCATGTTGAATATTGGGTGGTTTGACTATCTAGACCTAATGCGCGCAGGCATTAGCAAGTATGGACCAGTCAGAGCGGGGGTTTACGCGATGACGGGTGGTGGTCAAGCTTATGCAACTGAAGGCAAACCCTAATGCCGCTGGTTTATGCGGGCGTCACCAGTCACGGGCCGGGGATGACTGGACGGGCGCATTTAGTCGACAATGTGGTTGAACGTGATCGACTTTACGCTGCATTGGCGTCGCAATCCCAGGCTATAAAAAATAGTGGTGCTGAAGTTTTGGTGGTTGTAGCTGCAGAACACTTCGCCAATTTCTTTATGGATAACATGCCGCCGTTCTGTATTGGTTTAGGTGAGCGACATTTTGGTCCCGTTGAAGATTCCCAATGGTTGGGCATAGATAAAGTTGAGATACCGGGGTCGCCTGAGTTAGCAACCCGGCTAGCGGTGGAGATGATGCAAACCGTCGATGTTGCCTATGCCCAAGAGTGGAAATTTGATCATGGGATTATGGTGCCACTGCATTTTTTAACACCTGAATACGACCTGCCGGTTATCCCAATAAATATTAACTGTCAGGGACCGCCGCTCACTCCGCTATCTCGTGCTTGGGCGTTCGGTGAGGCTTTGCGCAGTGCTTGTGATCAAGCGACTGAGTCGATCGCCATCATTGGTACCGGCGGAATATCTCATTGGCCAGCTACACCGGATTCCGGCAAGATCAACGAGCCTTGGGATCGTGAATTTCTAGATCGGTTGGCTAGACAAGACAAGACAGCACTGCTTTCTTACACAGATGAACAAACCTACCTTGACGCGGGGCAGGGCGGTTTTGAAATAAGAACTTTCATCGCCACTGCAGCCGCAGCCGCTGGGCCGCTCAAATTGGCTTTTTATACAGCCGATTTGCCGATATTTGCAGTTGGCTGCACCGTGGGTCATTTTGAGTTAAGTACTGGTTGATTTTGATTTCGGTTAAGGCTTAGTCATGAGTGCAGCAGAGCTAATTGGCCGAGGCAAAATCTCCCTCCCTCAATATTTGGTTCTCCTGATCTGTTTCTTGCTCAATATGCTGGACGGTTTTGACATAACGGTCATGTCGTTCACGGCACCTCCTATTGGCCAAGAGTTTGGGCTCAACAGCGAAAGTATCGGTGTGGTGTTCAGTGCCACGCTCGCGGGCATGATGTTAGGGGCCATGTTCTTAGCGCCGTTATCGGACCTGCTGGGCAGACGCAAGATGATCATGGGATGCGTGACTGTGATTGGTATTGGCATGATGGTAACAGGTTACATTGGCAGTCTGACTCAGCTGGTGGTGATGCGCTTCATCACGGGGTTAGGTATTGGCGCGATGCTCGCGAGCCTTGCAGCCATATCAGCCGAATACCTGCCGGAACGTTATCGAAGCTTTGGTGTGGTTTGTATTACCGCAGGGTACCCGTTTGGCGCCACAGTTGGCGCGTTTATTGCGGCCCCGATGATAAACGAATTGGGCTGGCGGCCAGTATTTTTTTTAGGTGGTGTCGCGACGACTGCTATGGTTGGTGCCGTATTCTTTTGGGTGCCTGAGTCCATAGAGTATCTGTGCAATCGTCGTCCGGCAAATGCCCTCGGTTCAGTTAACAGAATTCTCGCGCGGCTAGGTAAAGCTGGCGTGCATGCACTTCCTGAACCTGTGTCGGCCATCACAGATGCATCTGGCACTCTAACTAGTAACGTCCTAAGCCTTCTAACAAAAACACGACGAACGCAGACGTTCATGGTGTGGGCGACTTTCTTTTTCTGTTTCATCGCCCTTTATTTTGTGATGAGCTGGATTCCTACTTTGGTGGTAAATTCTGGGTTGTCCCTAGAAAAAGGTATCTATGCCTCGGCTGCTCTGAACATGGGCGGAGTCGTCGGCATAGTTCTGCTGGGGTATCTTTCAACCCGGCTACCGTTAACGCGAATTATCGGTAGTTTCATGTGCGGTGCCGCAGTGCTGATGATGGTGTTTGGTGCAGCCCCTGAGAATCTTGGTTATCTGATGTTGCTCACTGCTGTGATCGGCTTGTTTATGCACGGCGGATTCACAGGCATGTATGCCGTCGCCGCGAAACTATACCCGACTGAAATCCGTACCACGGGGGTGGGTTGGGCCATTGGGCTTGGCCGTTTTGGTGCTGTCGTGGGGCCTTACGTGGGCGGCTTGCTGATCCACGCGCAGTATTCAATGTCGGCAAATTTTATGATATTCGCCATACCGTTGTTTTTGAGTGGGGCTATGGCGTTCTTATTGCGAGTGCGCTGAGCAATCGAAAACCAACTCAACAATGCTCCAACAATGCAACCTGCTAAATTTTTTTCAGTTCTTCTGGCACCTGCCAATCTGTCGGCATTTGATCAAATTCGAAGAAAGGCTCTTCATCACCGTCGGTTATGGCATCTTGAACTTGCTTGTAAAACTCGCCACCGGCTTTGTTAGAGAAAGTAATTTCCACATCTTGATCTGATCGATTGGGATCTGGACGTTCACAATATTCCGGAAACGTGGCTTCACCGGCATGACCAGACGCGTAACCTTTGGCAAACATTTGTTTGAGCATGCCGAAACCGTCGTCTTGCACGAGGATGTCGCCCCGAGGATGACCACCCAGAGTTTTCATATGAGCAACAAAGCGATCCAGATTGTGACAGTCGTAGGCCACGTGTTGGCAGGAGTGGTCGCCATGTTTTTCAACGAACGCGGTGACTTGGGATTTTTCGCCGCGGTCGATGCCCTCAACCAAGGCGATTCCAAAATCACCGAAATCAATGCACCAGATCTTCATGCTGCTGTTTGGGTCAGCGGGTCGTGCATCATCAATACGTTTAATCAGCGTGCCCCCTTCCACTTCAATGTGGAACCAAGCCCACTTTTCGATATTGCCGCTGGCAACCGCATAAGAGACGTGATCGATCTTCTTTAGGTGAGATCGCTTGCGTATGTGTCCGCTCTGATTGAGGCCGTAGACGTTCTTTGCAGCAGTTGCCATAGCGACTATCCAATTTCCGTTTTACAACATTATACGAGCGTTATTGTTCAGTTATTCTGCCTTATAGTGCGAATAAGCTGATTAAAGTGCAGTTAAATGGCTATAAAGTGATAAAACATGTATTGTTGCTGCATGAACAAGCGAGACCGTCAAATAATCCGTATATTGAAAACCGATGCCAGGATCAGCTGGATTCGACTGGGAGAGGCGGTGAGCTTGTCACCGAGCGCCTGTCAGCGCCGGGTGGAAAACCTAATCGAGTCGGGAGTGATAGAGCGGTTCACTGTGAAGTTAAATGACAAACAAGTAGGTAACTCGGTTAAAGCCTTTGTGACGGTGAACGTGGAGCGCCAGGAAACCGAGCATGCAGAGGCTTTGCGGCATCAGTTAATTGAGCATGATCAGGTGCAGAGTGCGTATATGGTTTCTGGCGCCATCGACTTCATGCTGGAAGTTGTGGCCGAAGACTTAGAGGCACTAGCTCGTTTTCTGGACGATGACCTACTACGTATTCAGGGTGTCCGTGATGCAACCTCATCTATTGTACTTAAAGTCGTAAAGGGGCATCAGCCGGTGCTGGGTTTGCACTAGCGGGAATTAGAGTATTCGATTCCGACTGAACGTTTTTGAAACGCTCGGCGCTACTTGTTCTTCGGCTTCAAGTTTTTTGTTCCAGATTCGACGCACCAGCGCAAATGCCTTATCTGCCTGTAAAAATTTTGGATCGAAGGTCGGGTCTTGCTGCAGCAGTTTTTGCTGTTCTTCGATGATGACCTTGTCTTCCATAAATCCCTCTAACAAACTCATTTGCAGAGATTTAGAGATATCTGGGTCCTGCCGTTGTGTTTGGTGTAGATAATTCCAGAAGAAATGGGTTGTATTGCGAGTCTCTGGTGTCATGTACTGACAATTTCGATACTGATGATATCCGGGCCCCGTACCGTTGTCGTTAGCACCTGTGGGACGAAAACTGGTTTCCATCAAAAAGATTCCAGGAACGTGCATTTCCATTAGATTACAGCGATCGACTTGCATCTGTTGTTCAGCTACGGAAATCACTTTCGCATGGTATGGCGGCACTTGGCTGTCGTAGTGCCAACGCTCCATGCGAAAACCGGTGTCCAGTTTTTCGATTTCTTCAGGTACAGAACGATAAGCATAGGCTTCGGAACCGCCCAAGGTGTTGGTGTGCACGAAGGCTACGTGAGAAAAGTCACTAAGGTTATCCACAATGAGTAGCCAGTTGGCGTCATAGTGCAGGTATGCGGGCTCAGTAAACCCCTGCCAGTTTTCAGGTTCACTCAATGGTGCGAAGTCGAGAATGTCGTCAGGATTGGCTTGAGCAGGATCACCCATCCAGATCCAAAGCATGCCGCCTTTCTCCTGCACAGGATAACTGTGAACTTTAAAGCCATCGGGAATGTGGGTTTGTCCCGGCACTTCAATGCATTGGCCATGTTCGTCGTATAGCAAACCGTGATACATGCAGCGAATGCACTCGGCCTCGATGCGGCCTTGGGTTAGTGGTGCAGCGCGGTGGCAGCAACGATTGTCCAGGGCGATGTAGCGACCACTCTGAGTTTGGAAAAAGATGATAGGTTTTTCGCAGATGGTGCGGCCAAGCTTAGAGTCTGCTTGCTCGACCTCATGGACCCAGGCGGCCGCGTACCAGCAGTTATCAACGAAGATCTTGTCTTCTCGCATTTGTGTGTCCCCGGTATGCCGCCAGTTCAGCCCATAGTTTACCTTGCTCGCCTTCTGAGCCTTAGATTTTTTGTCAATCCTAGCGTAAATTAGGCGTATTAAACGGGAGAGAATGATGAGCGTAGAAGGAATAGATGGAAAAGTGGCGATTATCACCGGTGCCGGTGGTGGTCTTGGTCGAGAACACGCGTTGCTGCTGGCCAAGCATGGCGCCAAGCTGGTTATTAATGATCTTGGTGGCGCAGTTGATGGCTCGGGACAAGGCGATGCAGCAGATGTTGTAGTCGAAGAAGTTCGAGCCGCAGGTGGCGAAGCCGTTGCTAATAAAGACTCGGTTTCAGATAAAGCGGGTGCCAAGCGAATCGTTGAGACGGCGGTGAAGGAATTTGGCACCGTTGATATCGTGGTGAACAATGCCGGGATTTTACGTGACAAGTCATTTAAGAAAATGACCTTGGAAGAGTGGGACTTGGTGATCAATGTTCACCTAAATGGCTCTGCCTATGTTACCTGGCATGCTTGGCCAATCATGTACGAGAAAAACTATGGTCGCGTGGTTTTTACATCATCAGTGTCCGGAATTCTTGGCTCCTTTGGCCAGGGCAATTATGGCGCTGCGAAGATGGGTATGGTTGGGTTGATGAACAATTTGTCCCGTGAAGGGGCTTCGCACAACATCCGTACCAACTGTTTATCGCCTGGTGCAGCCACACGCATGACAGCAAGTGTGCCGGGTAGCAAGATCGATCTGGATAATCCTGATCAGGGTAATCAGCCAGGTCTGGTGAGCCCAGCAGTGTTACACATGGTATCTGCTGATGCGCCGAATGGGCGAATTATTCAGGCCGCTGGTGGCCGGTTTGCTAGCGACATGGTTTTTTCCAACAGCGGTATCGACCTAGGTGTGGGGGCAACCGGCGAGGCATTCGTTGAACGCGCTGAAGACGCACTCGACATGTCGGATGCTGAGCCAAAAACGACTTTCTGGCGTTAACAAGACCGATTACAGCAAGGAACGCGAATATGAAATGTCATGAAGTAGACTTCGAAATCTTCGGCGATGATATGCAAATCGTCGAAGTTGAGCTGGATCCCAGCGAAACTGTGATTGCCGAGGCCGGCGCCATGAATTATATGGAAGACGGCATCACTTTCGAAACCAAGATGGGTGATGGTTCCAAGCCTGTTAGCGGTATTATGGATTCCCTTATGCATGTTGGTAAACGGGTGTTAACCGGCGAGTCTATTTTCATGACTCACTTCAGCAATAGTGGTACGGGCAAACGTCGGGTGGCCTTTGCTGCACCCTTTCCCGGCAAAATTATAGCGCTAGACATGGCGGATTTTGGGGAACAGCTCATTTGTCAAAAAGATGCCTTTCTATGTGCAGCTTTCGGCACGTCGATTGAAATCTCTTTTCAGCGCAAACTTGGCGTCGGGTTTTTCGGCGGCGAAGGATTTATTCTGCAAAAGTTGACCGGTGATGGTAAGGCATTTATTCACATCGGCGGCACCGTCATTAAGCGAGAGTTAAAGAATGAAACATTGCGGGTGGACACAGGTTGTATTGCGGCATTTACCACGGGTATTGACTACGATATTGAGCGCGCGGGCAATTTGAAATCCATGGTATTCGGCGGTGAAGGGTTGTTTCTCGCGACTCTAAAAGGTACCGGAACCGTGTACTTGCAAAGCCTACCGTTCTCTAGGCTCGCCAACCGAGTTATTCAAGCTGGCGGTATTGGTGGATCGAAAGGTGAAGGTTCGGTGCTAGGCAAAGTAGGCGATCTGTTCGGTGACAGATAGGCATTGATTTGCCTATTTCTTTGCTTTTTTCTCTACCTCGTTCTCTGCTTGGGCTTGAGCCGCTTCAATCATCTTCCGCTCCGTACCATCTAAGCGTGCTTGCATGCCTTTGTCCATTTCTTGTAGCACCCTGGCTGCATGCTCGTTGTGCTGGATTTTCTGCCAATAAGCAGCCACTCGCTGGGTTGCCAAAATCGGATTAGCCACATCTAAACGAGGTACAGTATTCTCACACAGCCACAGTGCCGGTACCAAAGTGCAGTCCGCCCGAGTCAGTCGTTCACCTACCGCATAGTTGCCAGTGCCCAAGTGACGTTCCAATGCGCCCATGCCGCGTACTACTTGCCCAATCAGTAAATCTCGTACGGCATCTACGCGTGTCTTGCGGTTGATCTGTGGTAATACCATAAAGATGTTATTCATGAGGTAGATATCCGCTATCCGCGAGAGCAATCGTATTTCTGCTCGCTCGGCTGGGGTGGCGCCCACCAGCGACTGTTCTGGGTAAACCTCATCCAGATATTCAGCGATTACCTCGGATTCTGGCACAATGCCATGATCTGTCTCTAATACTGGGATGCGTCCGATAGGTGACGTTTCGGCGAGCTTGCCTAAATAGAAGGAGGCAGGTAGTTCGAATTCAATATCGCTAATACCCATGGCGTAGATCTGCATGCGCACCTTGGCGGAATAGGGGCTAAGATCCCCAGTGTAGAGTTTCAATGTAGCATCCCCTGCAGTGGCCGTGGAAAACTGCATCCTACCAGCGTTGATGGGTGACCGAGTGAGATTCGTTCATTTATTTCTTCAATTTTGTAATAAACCCTGATTTGCGTCGTATAACTGTATGAACCATCGGAATTAGTAGTGGCGAGACACACAGCGTTTGAAATTCTCTATCGAGACTATTACGTACGGGTGTTCGGGCTGTGCCGGAGACTATTGAATTCCAGCGAACTGGCGGAGGATGCTACCCAGGAAACCTTTATGCGGGCCTATAAGAGTTTTGGAAAATTCGATTCTGAACAACCATTTTGGCAGTGGATTGCCGCCATTGCGAACAATTACTGCATCGATTTACTACGTTCAAAAAGCCGAACTGAGCGCTTTTTTGGCGATGAAGCAACCGAGATCGAAGAAATGGTCTCGTTAGATACTCCGGTGCTAGTGGATCTCATTGCATCAGAAAGCGGGGCCACATTGAATGCGGCGGTTGCTTCTCTGCCGGACAAATATCGAGTGCCACTGGTGCTCGCATATTTCAATCAAGCCAGCTACGACGAAATAGCGCAACTGTTGGAGATTAGTCGTAATCACGTGGGTGTACTGTTGATGCGGGCACGACAGCGACTGAAGAGTGATCTTGTTGCGGTTGACCGAGAGGTCGACTCATGACTGATTCTGTGCAGACGCATATTAAAGATACCCATCCCACAGATCTGCAGTTGTCGATGCACGCTGACGGTGCGTTGTCGATTGGTGAGGCGCTCGAAGTAGACCAGCACTTGCCAAACTGTACTTTGTGCCGCGGCAAAGTTGCCAGTCTACAGGACGAGATACAAATCATTGCGTCAGCCCTCAAATTACAGGACGCAGAATCCCCAGAAGATTTACAGAAAATTGTGGTGCCGAAGTTTTCTAGACCAGCAAGTCTCCGCGAGTTTGCGTTGGCGAATGTGACGACGGCTTTGCTGATTTGGCTTGCAGGATTTTTGTGGAAAACCATATTTGGAGAATTAGTTATGAATACCGCCTCCTGGATTACCTCTATTTATGCACCCGACGTATACGAAGTGACGAGTGCAACCGCACTGTATTATCTACAAGAAGGAACCGCCATGTTGGATGCCTATCTTGGCTTTATTGTTTTCAGCTTTATCGGCTTAACCGTTACTTGGCTATTGCTGAAGTACCGTCGAAATCGCCAACTCGTAAGCCTGGGTTTGATGCTGCTCGTTGGTGGTACTTTGATAGTACCTGCACCGGTTAACGCTTTGGAAGTTAGGCGAGATGAAGGCTTCATCACAATCACTGAGGATGAAGTCATCGATGACACGCTTTTTGCCGCAGCAGAGACGGTGCTAGTCAGAGGTGATGTACACGGAGACTTAGTGGTAGTCGGACGTCGGGTTGAGGTCGATGGTGCTGTTGCAGGCAATTTGGTGAGTTTCGCTGAAACCGTGACCATTCGAGGCTCGGTCGGGGGGCTCGTTTTGGGTGCAGGTTCGAAGTTCGAGCTTGAGGGTGCAAAGGTGGCAGGCGATGTCTGGGCTGCTGGAGAAAACGTGACTATCGACCGCAATGCCCAGGTATCCAGTAACGTAACCGTCGCTGGACAAAAAACGATTGTCGAAGGGGCCGTAGGCAAGGATCTGTATTCCTTTGCAGAAATTGTTGAACTAAGCGGTAAGCTTGGTCAGGATCTTGAGGCGTTTGGTGAGCAGGTAAGATTGTTGGACGGTGCGGAAGTTGGTGGTGATGCCCGTTTGCGTATCCCTAACGAGGAAAAACTGCATCGCGCTGCCGCCGCTGTCATCAACGGCAACCTTGAGTTTTTGGAAATTCCCGACGAATTTCGAGATGGTAGCCGATATTCCAGTGGCGAGTTTTATCTTTGGCAAATCGCACGCATCGTTAGTGCAATTATTGCCGGCGTGCTGTTGTTGTGGCTGTTTCCGGGTTTTCGAACACAAACTGTTAGTGGTGGTGTAGAGGGTTTGAAGACCGCTGGTATTGGTCTGGTAACGTTAGTGAGTGTGCCGATCATCGGTGTGTTGATTGCCATTACATTAGTCGGCATACCTATTTCTTTCTTCGGGATTTTAGCCTGGCTGATTTTGATTTATTTCGCCAAGATCGTGGTTGGTGCGTTTATCGGGCGCATGATGCTTCGTAACACCAAGTTCGCCTCAAATATTCCACTACTACTATTGGCAGGTATCACTGCGGTGATAGTGGTAGTCAACATACCGATTGTCGGCGGTTTCATCAGTTTCGTGCTAACCATTGTCGGCATCGGATTGATCGTGCAGCGGCTATTTAGGTACCTATCAAGTCGCGACTCAGCGGTCACTATGGAGGCTGGTTAAGCCACAGGTGAACCTCCGAATATAGGATAGCTAGTAAACCTAGCTATCTTGACTGCTGCTATTCCCGCCACTATTCCCGACAAACTGGGCACTCCTATTAGAAATTTAGGTATTTCTACCGATTCCAACGACGTCTTTTTACCAGATTATATGTAAAGAAAAATAGTTGTGGATCAGCAGATTAGGAAGATCGACCTGATCCGATCATAGGAGTAGTTGTGTTGGCTTCAAAGGAACTGATTATGGTCACCGGGGCCACCGGATTTATCGGTGGCCATTTGTTGAAGGCCTTACTGAATCAAACAGAAAAACAAACGGATTTGAGTTTTATTTGTCCGGTAAGAGCGGCTAACGATCTTGATGCGCAAGCGCGGGGTCGGGGCGTGACAGATAACCCTCGAGTTAGGTTTATCGCGGGTGATATTGAGTCGGACCGACTGGGTCGGACCGGCGCAGACTGGACAGCTTTAGCAGCCGGGTTACGGGAAATCTATCATTGCGCGGCATCCCTTACCTACGATTTGCCGCTGGTCGAGGCGCAAAGAATTAATGTTGATGGCACGGCCCAAATGCTCGAATTGGCAGTCATAGCTCGCCAGCAGGGTACGTTCCAACGGCTACATTACGTATCCACTTCCTACCTTGTTGGTAAATACAAAGGAGCTGTTAAGGCGGACTATTTGCCCACCGATAGTCCCTCGAATTTCCGCAATAACTACGAGAGAAGCAAAGCAAGAGCCGAGCGTTTACTGCGCGAGCAAACACAAGTGCCCGTTTCAATCTATCGTCCATCGATAGTTACGGGTCATACAGTTACCGGTGAAACCGACAATTGGAACGTGCTCTACGTACCCATGCGTATGATATTCCGCGGCGCGTTACCGAAAGCGTATCAGGGTGGCCCGGGGTTGTTGGACTGTGTTGGTATCGACTATGTTGTTCACGGCATGCTAGCACTCGAAGCCGAACGAAGAATGCGAGATCCGCACAGCTCGCATGAATCTTATCATTTGGTTGCTGGGTTGGATGCGTTCTCGATTAGCGATGTAGCACAGGCAACCATCGAAGAAATTTGTAAGTTGGGCGGACGATCCGATATCTCCTGCAAAATTGTTGGTTCAGGCCATTGGTGGTTATATCGTAATCTCGCAAAAATGGCTGCGCGATTGCCGTTAAAATTCAAATCAGCCCGGCGTTGGGGCAGGTTAGTGGATAGGGGTATGCGCGGGTTCGATCCGTATGCTTCGTATTGTAGTGTGGCGACCCTTTTCGATTGTGAGCGAGAAACAGCCGTTTTGGCGGCCGCTGGAATACAAAAGCCTGCCCCACTAGAGTATTTGCGGACGATCATTCGGTATGCGATCCAGGTGAATTTCGGTACGAGTCCGAGATCGAACACTACTAAGGAAATTGTTAAAGACCAAGTCAGCACTGCGGTTGCGGAGACACCCCAGGTTCAACAAACTGCCGGTAGTTTGCGTTCTATTCGCATAGCCACTGGCACCGCAACCCACAAGGTTGTACCCAACGTCAATCCTCCACTGGGTTTCGGTGCTGAATCGTTATGACCCAGGGACAGCTTGCGACGCTGTTTGGTTCCTCAGCGGTATTTTTGGTAGCGCTTGAACTCACAATCGTTGCAGTGGCACTGCCAGCCCTAATTGCAGATGTAACCATTGCGAAACCACAAATGAGCGTATGGATATTCGCGGCATACAATATGGTGGTTGCCAGTCTTTTGTTGTTGTTCGGCTCGTTAGCAGATCGAATTGGGCGCAGGAAAGTATTTGTGCGCGGCATATTGCTCTTTGCTCTTGGCTCACTAGGTAGTGGCCTTGCGCCTACTATCGAGGTGCTGATTGGTGCTCGAATCATTCAAGGACTGGGTGGTGCGATGATGATACCCGCATCGCTTGCGCTTATTCTTGCGAAGGTTGATCTCGAGGAGCGTGATCGTGCCATTGGCGTTTGGGGAGCGATGGCGGGCGTGGCTGCTGCGTTGGGACCGATTCTTGGTGGCTTGTTGGTCGATACTCTGGGTTGGCGTTCGGTGTTTTTGTGTAACGTGCCCATCGCTTTGATTGCTGCATTTTGTTGTGTTCGATGGCTGACAGAGAGCCGGGCACAACATTCCGTGCAGCCTATTGATTGGGTGGCGATGCCTGTGGGTGCGATGGCGGTCGGACTGGGTGTATTTTTGCTAGCACCGGTCAGTTCTGATGGATTAGTAACCGAGCTTTGGTTGTTGTGCGTATCAGCCATCGTGGTGCTCGGTGCAGTGTTTATTTTCCGTATTCTCCGCCATGCAAACCCGGCCTTTGACCCAGCTATCGCGCGGCAGCCCAGTTTCGCCTGGTCTGGTTTGGGTACATTGCTGTTTGTTGCAGGCTTCACCGCATGGATTATCGCGGTGCCTACTTTTTTAGTGAGTGTCTGGGATTATTCTAGCTCTCGTGCAAGTTTCGCCATTGCCCCAGCGGCAATTGCCATGGCCGTGGTAGCGCAGCCGGCGGCGCGAATTGCGCAGTACTGGGGACACGGTCGCGTCGTTGCGCTGGGCGCTTTCTTGTCTCTGGCCGGACTAATTTTCTGGCAGCAAACACTCAGCGAAATGCCGAATTATTTCGCCGTATTCCTGCCTGGTGCGCTGTTATTCGGTGCGGGTGTTGGCTGTAGTTTTCCGATGCTTGCCGCTGGTGCGATGCGGGATGTTCCTACGGAGCGATACGCCATGGGTGCGGCAGGCAACACGACTTTGAGACAACTAGGTGCTAGCGTTGGTGCAGCGCTGGCCGTGGGTCTTA
The DNA here is from genome assembly GCA_035593235.1 of Phascolosoma agassizii. Lineage (NCBI taxonomy): Eukaryota > Metazoa > Annelida > Sipuncula > Phascolosomatiformes > Phascolosomatidae > Phascolosoma > Phascolosoma agassizii. The sequence continues at coordinate 59,640 of JAVJHY012148883.1, forward strand.
CAATGGGGCTAGTCACATCCGCTACAGGTGCCTCGGCGGCGACGGTGCTGCAAGCGCATCGAGAACTGTGGTTTGTCATCAGTGTTTTGTGCGTTACAACCATTTTGGTTGGTTTGTGTTTCCCGGTAGATCGGGAGCCACTTTCTGAAAATAAATTTCGGCGATTGCCACCGCAGGCTAACCTGCACTAGCAAGGAAGAGAATCCAGTTATGTCACGGATAGATCATGGTACTCAATTTGGCCTGCTGGGGTTTGTTAACCCCACGGTTCCACTACGATTGACGGATCGCTTACTCACGTTGTCTCCGCGTGGCGTTGCTCGTCTGACCGGTATAATTGGCGCGGGGATAGCATCTTGGCCGTTGCTAGCCGCTGAGCAGTTGCTGCATGGCCGCAGCATTGCTCGTACCGAATTCGATGAGCCACCAATCTTTATATTAGGCCATTGGCGCAGTGGGACTACGCACCTGCATAATCTGTTAAGTCACGATCCACAATTTGGTTGTGTACGCATGTTTGAGTCGGTGGCACCAGGCTGTTCCCTGCTAACAAAATCTTGGTTACCAACGGTGCTCTCTAAGGTGATGCCACCTAAGCGCCCCATGGATAATATGGAGTGGCCCATGGAGGCGCCACAAGAGGAAGAAATTCCGCTGGCAAAGCTGACACCCTACTCTTGGTACCTACAATATTTGTTTCCGCGCAGCGCAGTTACAACCTTTGAAAAGTATGTTTTGCTTGAAGGCGCTCCCGATGGTGCTCGAGCGGAGGTGATGGGGTGTTTGCGTCGTATTCTACAGATTGCCTCTCTGCACGAGGGTGGCAAGCGTTTACTGCTAAAAAACCCGGTTAACACAGCTCGGATTCCTATGCTTTTGGAGATGTTTCCGGACGCCCGATTTGTTTTTCTACATCGTTCGCCTTATGACGTTTTTCAATCTTCCAAAAACCTTCACCGTAAAATTCTTGAATTGACATCCCTGCAGCAATACGACGAGAAAATCATCGAGTCCAATGTTCTGCAGATTTATTCGCTACTCATGGAGCGCTATCTTCAGGATCGTGAACAAATAGCTCCGGATCGACTAATCGAAATAGGGTTCGCTGACCTCGAGCTGAACCCTTTAGAAGTGGTGGAACGTATCTACTCACAGCTTGGATTACCAGGATATGACTCGGCGATTAGTTCCATTGAAGCTTATGCACAAACTCTGGGTGGCTATAAAAAAAACCAGTTTGCGGATCTTTCACCCCGTGAAATTGAGCTGGTGCAGGGTAACTGGCAAGAACCGTTGCGACAGTGGGGTTATGAATCAACTGGAACTTTCAGTCAGTCCCAATCTCCAGCTTCTTTCTCGGGTCTAAATCGAACACCGATTGTTGCCAGACAGGCGGTTTAGGCATGAATACTAATCATCGACTCGAAGGATTTTACACTCGTATTACTGCCGCTCCGAAACTGGTTTTGTTTTTGGGTTTTATCTTTTTGATGGCGAGTGCCTTCGGATTATTCAAGCTGCACAAAGACACTACAACCGGCGCATTCATTCCTGATGATCATCCCTCACTGATTGCCAATGAAATAGTGCGCGAACGCTTTGGATTGGCGGATTCTATTGCAGTTGCCGTGGTGCTAGCGAACGCGGATCAAACTGTATTCACACCGCAAAGACTCATGCTCATTGAAACTTTATCAGTTGAACTAGCTGATATCGACAATCTTCGCGAAGATAGAGTTGCCAGCATAGCGACCGAGTCTTCTATCAGTGGTGCCGAGGGCGCGGTGAATGTTGATAGCTATCTACCGTATTTTGAATCGGAACAGAACGAGCAAGCATCTGCGCAAGACCTAGCTGCTGCGCAGGATAGTCGGATGCGCTGGTCTGCGATGGTGCCGCATAGAGGCACATTGGTCTCCGAAGATGGGCGCGGTGCGATCATCATGGCCGAGATGTTGAGTGAAGACCGGGCATTGGACACGTATTTGAAGGTGCAAGCACTGATTGACCAACATGAGTCTGTTGTCCAGGAGCTTGGCATGGAGCTGTTGATCGCCGGCCCGGGTGCGGTTAGTGGCTATTTCAACGCATATGTTGGTAAAGATGCGAGCCGGCTTCTGCCAATTAGCTTCCTATTCGTTTTAGGTTTTGTGTATCTGGCATTTCTGCGCAGCAAAGCCCTCGTTGGCCCCGTACTGATTATATTAGCCTCGGTTGGTGGTGCGATAGGGATCATGGGTTGGTTGGGCGTCGACTATTACGCCATTACCAACTCTCTACCAGTTATCTTGGTAGCGATTGCGGTTGCTGATTCTATTCATGTGCTTTCCGCATACTATACGCTGCAACGCCAACACCCCACTGAATCCCAGCGCAGTTTAGTAATTGCCAGTATGTGTGAAATGACCCGACCAGTGGTCTTGACCACGTTGACCACAATGGCCGGTTTTATCGGGTTAGCTCTTGTGTCCATTATGCCGCCGATCAGCTATTTCGCTTTGTTTGCCGCATTGGGTGTCGCTTTGGCTTGTTTGTATACGATGTTAGTGCTGCCTAGTGTCTTGGTTTTGTTGCAGCTAAAGCCGAGCCCAGCGTTCGTGCAGTGGGAAAACAATCGAGCGGATTTCATTGGACGAGGGTTGTTGTCGCTGGCTCAGTTTTCGCGACGATTTTATGAATGGGTACTGACCATTGGCTTACTGTTGGCTATTGGCGCGGTATTTGTTGCGGTTGATATACGAATTGATCGCTCCCAGGTAGAGAATTTTAGCGAAGATGAACCATTGCGCCTCGCCGATGAGCGTATTAACCAAATGTTTGTGGGTACGGCTTTTCTGAACCTGGTAGTTACAGCGAAAGAGCCACAAGGTTTGTTGGGTGTAGGGCAGATGCGCGCGATTGCGCAATTGCAGGATCACTTCGAAGCACTACCTCATGTACAGAAATCAATCTCGATAGTGGACTACCTAGCCATACTGCATGCGGCGATCAACGAAACACCCGATAGCGGAAAGCGTACTCTGCCGCCGACTGACGATGCGATTGCTCAGTATTTGCTGGTGTATGAAGCCTCAGGAAGTCCCACAGACTTTGAAGAAGAAATCGATGCAGAATATCAAAGCGCACTCATTCGAGGCTTTCTGAATGTCCATCGCTTTAGTGAAAGCCAGCCAACCGTTGCGGCATTGCAAGCCTATATTCATCGCAATGAGCAGCATTATGCTGATTTAGGGATTGCAGTAACGCTGGCTGGTGACGTCAATATAACGTATCACTGGATGACACGGCTCACCCAATCACACTTTGCCGGAATTGGATTGGCCTTGTTTCTAGTGTTCACCATGGGCGCAATTATGTTTCGGTCTCCGGCCCTCGGTCTATTGGCCGTAACACCAGTAGCTGGGACAGTGTTGTCTGTTTATGGAGTGATGAGTGCGTTGGACATCGCTCTAGACCCCCCAACATCCATGTTTGCCACCATTGCCATTGGTGTGGGTGTAGATTTTTCGATTCATTTGATCGATCGCGTGCGCGGTGCGCTCGAACAGAATGCTGGCAACTTACCAGCAGCCCTGGACATAGCGGTGCCCGGCACGGCGCGGGCTTGTTTGTTTAACGCTTTGGCTTTGGCGGTTGGGTTTTCGGTTCTTATGATCAGTCTGCTACCGACACTTCAGCGCTTTGGTGGGTTTATTGCTTTGGCAGCGGTGATGAGTTTTCTGGCTTCGCTGATTGTTATCCCGGCTGGTATGGCAGGACTTGACAGGCTAAAAACTCGTGTTCAATCGGGTACTAGGCACCGTAAAGCTGCAGTCAGTATCGCGATCGCGCCATTGATGATGGTTGGACTGTTGGCTGCAGTTCTTGCGACCACGCCGGTAGAGGCAGCGAACGAGCGAGCCACGACGCTACTCGATGGTTTAGCGGTGGCAACTCAGGTCCAACGTCGCACGGAAGGGCAGGCTAGTCGTCGCAATATCGATATGCAGCTGATCGATAAGCGTGGCAAAGTGCGTGCCCGCGAGGCGTTGGTGATGAAACAGCGTACAGCTGATGCTCGACTCACAAGAATCACCTACTTGAAACCCAAACCAGTTCGCGAAGTGACATTTTTGAGTCACGATAGCAACTCGATTGGGGGTTCTGATAGCCGTTGGTTGTATCTACCAGCTACAGGCAAGGTACGCCGTATTCCCGCTTCTGATCGTGGTGACTATTTTCTCGGTACCGATTTCACCTACGAAGATATGCAATCAGAACTTAAGTTTGATCTCGCAGATTACAATTTCGATCTGTTGGATGGGGGCGAGGTTGGTGATGATGATCGGTATCGACTTCGAGGTGTGCCGAAATCTAAAGCGATAGCCCGTGAACTCGGATACGGAGGATTTACTGCAGAAGTCGATGCCAGTACTTGGATGCCGATGCGCATTGATTTTATTGACGTCAAAAGCAAGCCACTCAAAACTGTGACTGTGTTCGATGTAACTCAACTCGATGGTATTTGGACTGTTGGAGCGATTGAGTGTGCTAACGTACGTACCGGTCACACCACTCGATTTACTTTTCGTGATACAGAGTATGTCGCAACGCTGGAGCAAAGGCTGTTTCAAGCTAACGCTTTGGCGCGCGGAATGCCGAAGCTTTAAGCATGACCATCAACGGGGTTACGAAAATTCGGCAGGCTACTTTCGGCGCTATCCTGTTTGGTTTAGTTGACACAATAGATGCCTGGGCAGTAGAGATAAGTCACCGGGCCGTTGCAGTCGAACTGAATTACGGCTACGCGATTTCAAGCCGTGAAAACCTGGAAACAGGTTTAGAGCTAGGTCTTGAGGCGGAGTTCGAATTAGCGACTCAAGCAGAATTGATCACGTCGGGACGGTTACGCTTTGATGGGGAGCGGCGCCTTGACGACCCGCGCAATCGATTCGACACCTATTCCAAAATGACTCGACCCGCACGTATTGGTCAGTACGGTGTGGCCGAGCTGCGCGACTTTTACTTGCGGATTGACTCAGAAAATATCCAATGGCGACTCGGCAAACAGCAGATTGTTTGGGGCGCGCTAGATGGGTTAAAGGTAACCGACGTACTGAATCCACAGGATTTTCGTGAGTTTATCCTCGACGATTTTGCAGATTCGCGAATTGGCTTGTGGAGTGCTTATGCTGATGCCAGCGTTGGTGCTTTTCGGCTTGAGCTTGCTTGGCTACCCGATCCAACTGCTCACGATATCGCATCTCCAGACGCCTGGTTCGGATTAAGTGCGCCCAGGTTTCGTCTTGGTCAGCCAGTAGGTGCTCAGGCAACCCTTTCTGACGACTCGTTCATCGGTGAACCTGATGACAAGCTGGGGCGTGGTGGATTGCGACTATCTCGTACTCTGGGTAACGCGAGTATTAGCTTATTGGCGCTATCAACTCTCGATTTTGAGCCTACTATTGAGCCGCAACTTAACGCCGGTAGTGTGATGTTCAAGCGTGAGTATCACGACCTCAGGTTATATGGCGCGACGGCAGAAACTGCAGTGGGGTCTTTTGTGATCCGTGCTGAGATAGCCTACCGACCTAACCGATACTTTAATGTTGTGCAGCCAGGATTGAATAGCATTGGGATCGACAAGCGTGATCAGTGGACGGCGGCTGTTGGCATGGACGTTGATGGGCCCTGGGGTCTCTTTGCCAACCTGCAGCTATTGTATGATCGAGTTGATGAGGGATCCACTGCAAGTGGGGGTGAATTGGTGAGGCCACGTACGGACAAACTAGTGACCTTGTTGGTACGAAAACAATTTCTGCACGACACGCTAACGGTCGATGCGCGTTGGTATACCGAATTGGAAATCGATGATGGGTTAATACGAATGGCGTTGACCTATGCCCTTGGAGATAACACGTCGATTGTTCTGAGTGGTGATGCCTTCTATGGTTCGGCCAATGGATTTTTTGGACAATTTTCCAAACGGGATCGTGCCAGTATCTCCCTTAAACACACGTTTTAACTGCACTGCCCATATTAGTTAGCCCAAATGATTGTTTCGTATTCAGTATCGGGAAGATTGTTGATTGTATGATCCACGGCGATGGGTGATTGGATTAATGGCGGCCATAGCGGCTCAACCATTTGACCGTCCAATTCGTACAGTGTGTCGGTTAACCATGCCAATTGCTGTAGGTTTGAGCTATTCAAATTGTGTTGTTCCGTGGGGTCTTCGTTCAGATTAAACAGCCAGGTCGCACCGGTTTGTTCTTGAACTTGTAATTTCCAACCATCTTGTTGCACTACCTTATAGCCACCAGTACGCCAGAATAACGGGCGGCTTAGTGGTGTTTGTGAATTAGCCAATGCGTAATCAAGAATGTTGATACCATCGATTATCCTATCGTTCGGCAATTCCGCATTGGCAGCAGCCAGCGCGGTAGAAAAGATGTCAATGTGTGCCACTGCGGCATCATACCGACTGCCTGGTGGAATTTTTTCTGGCCATCGGATGAAGTAGGGCGCGTGTATGCCACCCTCGAAAAAGGTAATTTTCCAACCTCTATAGGGTTGGTTTAAATCCGGTAGCCCCACGTAGCCCGCGCCACCGTTATCGCTAGTGAAAATGACCACAGTGTTGTCGGAGATACCGTTATCCTCCAGAGCCATTAACACCTGTCCTATGCCGCGATCCAATCCGCGTATCATCCCGGCGTAGGTGCGTTCCGTATGATCTGCAATGTGTTCTAGCGCGTCATAGTCGGCTTTTTCCGCTTGCAGTGGCGTATGTGGGGCGTTGTAGGCGAGATACATAAAGAAAGGTCGATTACGATTATTTTCAATCACCTGGGCTGCCTGCCGACTAAAGTAGTCCGTCATGTGCGAGTTGGGGTGGAAGCGTTCGCCGTTATTAAATCTGACGCCATACTTCAAATTCGCCCACAAGAACTTGTCGATGGGGTCGAAGTCTTGTTTAGAGTTCACCACATTGGGGTCGTCTTCAGCCATGAATAAGGCCGCACCGGGATGGAATCCTAGAAATTCATCAAACCCCTGATCATTGGGGCGCATGCCATCGCCTTCTCCGAGGTGCCATTTCCCCAGCGCCACAGAGTGATAGTTCTTTGCTTTTAGAAGTTCTGGCAGTGTTAACTCGGTAGATGGCAATCCTAATTCACTGGTTGGTGGATAATCCTTGGCGTTTTCGGCAATGAAATTTTCACCACCCGTTAGCTGCATAAACTGCGGTGACGCCGGTGTAAATTCGAAGCCTGATCTTGACGCAAATCGTCCAGTCAGTAAGGCTGCACGCGAGGGTGCGCAGGTGCCGTTACCTGCGTAGCCATTAGTAAAATGAATGCCCTGGGCAGCAATAGAATCGATGTTTGGTGTTGGCACACTGCCGTCGGCAATACCTCCGCCATAGAAAGTAATATCGTTAAAGCCTAAGTCATCGGCGACAATGAGGATGATGTTTGGTGGCCGGTTCTTGTTGCTGGGTGTGGATGGACCCGTTGACCAGATGACCTCGCGATATTCACCTATGGGCTTGACGATGCTGGAAATAATGCCGGGCAGGAAATACCAGTACTGAGAAAACAGCCAACCGCCAATCGCGACAATCACGGCCAATGCAACGAGAAATATTTTCATGAGGAACCCTGGGTGTTAGTGTTTTATGTGGTTCGAATTAGTTCGATAATAGCGTCAGAGACCTGCGCCGGTGCATTCTCCTGCACGAAGTGACCGCCACCTTTAATCGTGGTGTGGGGCAGTCCCTTGGTGCCAGGCACTTTTTCTTTGAACAGTGAATCTAGCCCCGCTGTTACTGGATCGTTGTCGGCGAATGCGCAAAGGAACGGTTTGTCGAAGGTGGAGAAAAATTTCCAGGCTTCACGTTGTGCGTCTAGCGATGGTGAGGTGGGTAGGGTTGGCACTTGGCTGGGCATCGCTCGCGGTCCCATTTTGTAACTTGGATCTGGGAAAGGCGCATCATATGCTTTGGCTAGGTCAGTGGGCATCGGCGAATGAACGCCAAGACTATGGAGCAGAAACTTACCTGCACGGGCAAGGTTGGAACGTTGTTCCATCGTCATGGACATCATAAAACCGATGGGCATATTTTCAGTTTCCCAACAAAATTTCTGCCAGTTAGCGAATTTCGTGGCTTGATTACCAGCCATCTGGCTTAGTGCTTTTTGCATTTCAACCAAACTCGGGGTCGGCGCATTGGCTCTAAATTCTTCGACTGCTTGTATCACCTGTGCTGGTACATCCGGGTTGTATGGCAGGCCCGTATTGGCGATGGCTATTCGAGCAAATCGCTGTGGATGATCCACTACTAAACGCAAGCCGATCAATCCCCCCCAATCTTGACCAAACAATGTAATGCCGGAAAAGTTGTTCGCTTGCAGCCATTGTCCCATCCAGTCCACCTGCCGTTGGTAACTGTAATCCTCACGGGTGGCAGGTTTATCTGACTTGCCGTAGCCCGGCAGATCCGGCGCAATCACTCTCATTCCAGCTGCGGTTAAATGTGGAATCATCTTTCGGTATAGGTAACTCCAAACCGGTTGGCCGTGCATGCACAATACCAGCGGGCCATCTTTTGGTCCTTCATCTAGGTGATGAATGCGCAGATCGCTACCGTCGTGGGTTTGAATGGTGGTGTAGTGCGGCTCATATGGATAATCAGCGAGTCCGTGGAAGCGACTATCCGGTGTTCTGAGGATTTTCATGCAGGCAGCTTTGATTGTAATAATGTTTATCATTATATTGGTCTGAGATGGCTTTTAACAAGCTGCTCGGTGAAGGTATTTTATGGCGGCCTATTGGAACGGGCCTTAGCGGCACGATTACTTGGTCTGTAGGCTCCGCGCGACAGCTTTCGTTTCGTTTGACTCCGGCGCACCCAGTAAGCCAACTAACGAATCGAGCAAACTGTTTAGGAAATAGTCTGCAGTTGCACCCCGAAATGCATTCTTTTGTCGCGCTTGATGATACATCGAGGCCGAACAAAGCCTCACCGCGGTTTCCATGCGACTGCGATAGGCCTTTGGATTCAAATGCGACAGCGTTTTACGAAGTAGCTTAGCCACTTGTTCACCGCTTGCACCGCCTGCACCGCCTCGATTGGCCGCTATTGAGAGCGCTGATGCTTCGCTTAGCGCCAGTTCATGGCCGAATGCCTTTACGTAATTGCGGAATTCAATACTCGAACGCGCCAGGTCGAATGCTGGCTGCACCATCAGGACGCAGATTTGCCTCAGCTTGGGTTCCGGCGAATGAGCCAGCATCTCGGCTATACAACGTGACCTCTCAGCCTGTGTTTCTGCCGACCTCTGCTGGTGGATAGCATCGATGAGCCCCTTCACATTGTTAAAGTGATATTGCAGCGCGGATTCGTTTTTCTGACCTGCAGCACTGACAATATCCCGAATAGATACACTTTCCATGCCGTGGTCGGCGAAAAGTTTTTCCGCCGCGCGCATGAGTGCGTTCTGCGTAGCTGCGCTGCGTCCTTGACGACTGCTTGCGCTAGATTCGTGCGGCAATTTCATCCTCCACCCGCCAAATGCGATCTTGTCCCCAGCAAACGAAGTCATCGCCGTTTGGTATTGATGCAACGTTGCCGCCTGATACCCGGAAACTTGGAACACCCCACAGATTGACACCAAGCATGGCATTGAGATTGTCCTCTAATAAAGCTTGCCAATCGGTGTTTTGAGTAGCTTCCTGCAATGTATGCCAGTCTATTGCTGCGTTTTCAACTACACAACGTAAGCCTCTTTGTGTGGTGATATCTAGGCCTTCAAACCAGGTGGCCTGTAAGTAGGCAGTGATGAATTCTAGGCCCTTACCCAATTTTGCCGCGCCAGGGAAAAGTGCAAACGCTCGTTTAACCGGCTCGCCGAATGGGTCCACAATTCGACCAAACGGCACGCCCCGGCCCCGGGCTTCCCTGGCCGCATCGGTGATGATGTAGCGTTGTTTGGCCCGCGGTGCAGGTATGCCGCGCATTAGCATGGGCATCACTGGTCGTACCTCAAAGCGAACACCGCTGCGGTGGATTAAATCCAATACCCGCTGATGACCAATGGCCGTATAGGGGCTGCGTAACGACGGAAAATACTCTAACAAGATGTGTTTGGTATCCAACCCACTGGTACCCTGGGGGCATGGTTCGGGTACGCACAGAGTCGTCGAGTTTGAGTGTTGCCTGGTGTGGAACCCTTCTTCAATCAACCGTGCTTCCAGCAAGCGGATTCGATCGATGCCCCAATACCACTCACCGTCAAAATAGAACATTCCTCCTTGGTAGTGACCCAATGTCTCTCTTAACTCGTTGCCTTCCGTGATTTTAGCTAGGCTTTCCTGTGGGTCGCCAGCCGTCGCGATCGACCCACCTGACCATAGCGCGGTACCAACCTCTATGGCAGTCTGAGCGAAGTCATCATGGTTTAGGTGGGTTGCCAAGGCTTGATTCGCTAGCGCAATAGCTTGAGAACCTGGGGTGTTAATCGTCGGGGTAAAACTAGTCTGGTAATTTCGAGCTACTGATTGGGCATCGCGGCGTGCCCAATGGTCGAAATGATCCGCGCTGCCTTGATAGGCAGTGTCTGGTTTAGTGACCAAATGCGTTTCAAACGGCAGGCTATAAGTTGCCTTGAGCTCATCTAATTTTTGTACTGTTAAATGGCTGTAGGGATCGTCCACCTGATGAAAATAGCGCACCACTGTCGCTTGGCCGGTCTTGCTTCGAACTCTGCGAGCTTTGGCTCGAAGCTTCTCTTGGTATCCGGGTGAAGAAAAGTAGCGCATCCCGGCGGATCTGAGGCGGGTTTTGAGATTCATCGTTCACTTTGCTATGAGTGCATATCACATGGTAGTCGATTGTCGTCACTATGTGGTTTCAATCTCGATCAACGACAAACAATCGCGAGCCATTCTGCCCATGCGGAGCATAAACTAGAAAGCCGCTAAGTTGTCAATGTTTAAGGCAAGGGGGACATAGGTGGCGTGGTCAGTTACTGTGCCGCTTGATAAGAATAGGTTGATTGAAACGAAATTCACTGGGGAAAAACAATATGATTGCTAAACTGAAGACTATTTTGCTTGCTAGCTTCCTGGCATTGGCTATTGGGTGCGCAGCAACAGATACACACCGTTCTGCAGGTGATGTGCTGGACGATTCTGCGATTTCGAGCAAAATCAAAGCTGCTTTACTGGCAGATGGTGAGACGGATGGTATCGATATCGAGTTGGAAGTAGACGAAGGCAGAGTACAGCTCAATGGTTTCGCCGACTCAAAAAAAGAGCGCGCTCGCGCTGAAGAAATTGCCCGTAGTTCTGCAGGCGTTGTTTCGGTTACCAACAACCTTCGGATTGCTGAAGAGTCTCGGTCAGTTGGGCGTTACCTTGACGACAAAATAATCGTCGCCCGGGTGAACACGGCGCTAGCAAAAAGTGATTCCGTGAAAGCCTTGGACATTGAAGTGGAAGTAAATCGGGGTGTTGTCTTGCTGGGTGGTTACGTGGACAGTCGGGAAGAACGTAACGCAGCTGGTGATGCCGCTCGCTCCGTTGAAGGCATAGATAAGGTTGTCAACAATATCGACGTTCGATAGCAAGACGGTGCCGGTGGAATTAGCCGAAGGTTTTCGTATGTGCTCATGAGTTGGATTCGCCGCATCGCTTTTGTGTGTGTTCTTACTTGTTGTACGTCCGCCATTGGGGCGACTAACGGTAGATCATTGTCGCCTACCCAGGTAGAAAAAATCAATCAGATCCAAGCGCTGGTTGAGGATCAAAGATTGGACCAACGTGTTCCCGGAGTGAGCGTTGCCTTATTCGATCAAACAGGCATCACCTATGCCGAAGGTTTTGGTCGTGCAGATCGAGCCGGCACACCAATGTCGGCAGATACGCCTTCTGCACTAGGATCTTTGACCAAGTCGTTCACCGCGGTAGCCGTTATGCAGTTGGTGGAAGAAGGCCGTGTGGATCTCGATGCTCACATTGATGTCTATTTGCCTGAGCTAGGTACGCCTACAGACCTAAGAGTATCGAGCATTAGAGTAAGGCAACTGCTAAACCACACTAGTGGCTATTCAACTTACATCGGGAATATTGGTCAGGCAGACTTTAGTAACCTCCCCGATGCCTTAGATAAAGCCGTGGTCAGGTTAGCTCGTACGGCGTTAGCGACACAACCGGGAGAACAATTTCAATACTCCAATGCGAATTATCAAATCCTTGGCCTGCTGATAGAGCGTAATGATCATCTGTCCTTTGAAGACGCTCTTCAAAAACGCATTCTAGATCGGTTGGCGATGACCAATAGTTTTGTGCTAGCGCCATCCGCTGCGCAAACCGCGGTCGGTCCAAAAGCCGCTGAGCCATTTCGGTTTTGGTTGAATATGCCGATCTATTTTGCACAACCTAGTGCTCGAGTGGCCGTTGCCCAGGGCGGGGTGTACACAAGCGCGAATGATTTGGCGAGGTATCTTATTGATTTGGCGAGCGAGGCGCCAAAATTGTTGAGCGTGGCAAGTCGTGATGCACTCTTTGAAATCGGTGCTAGGTCCGAAGGGTACGGTTTAGGGTGGTTTGTGGAAAAAGATTCGGAACAAACTCTCGTCTATCACGGTGGCTCAAACCCTGGTTTTGAGACCGAGGCAGGATTTGTGATTGATCAGCGCCGAGGGTTTGTGGTGTTGACCAATGCCGGTTCGGGTTTCTTGTTCGGTAATGTGGCAAACATCACCGATGGGGTAAAGAACAGTTTCTTATCTCGTGCCGGTGTGGGCGAAAATTCGGTCCTAACCAATAGGGTGATGGCGCTAGTGCTGGCCTTGTGCTGTCTTGTCATCTGTTTTGGGGCAACACGCAGCGTCTTAGCATTGTTCGGTTTAGGCAGGGCACCCGTTGTGAAGCTGGGTTCGCCACGGGATTGGCTGGTGCGATTGCTGCTGCCCAGTGGTGTTTTATTGATATTGGCGACTGTGTTTTATCACTACTTACCGAAGAGCTTTGGGGCTCCGTTGGACAGTGCTCGTGTTTTTGCGCCAGACATGGGCTGGTTGTTGACCATCACTGCCTGTGCAGCTGCGGTTTGGGCTCTAGTAAGGATGCTGGTGCTGCTCGACCACCAACGCAAGGCCAACTAGCCCATATTTTGGGGCTTTCGGGCGTACACTGTCGTCATTTCATAGACCGGCGAGGAATGTGAACTTCCTCACAGAATGGTCGAGAACCCGTTCGTATACTCCCATCTCCTATCTGAAATGGATAATAAGATGGCGATGAATACTTCGACACACACCAATCGATTTGAAGGACGACTCTTCACCCAGGAGGGGCACTTATGCATGGTTATTGGTGTAGATGATGAAACTGGATTAGCCCGTGTTAGCTATCGCGCTGATGGTGAGCAGCAAATCATGGAGATGCCGATATCTGAAATCGGTATGCACCTGGCGAGCAATCAAGCACTGGTGCTTGACGGACTTGGCAACGAAAGCAAGAAGAGCCGAATCGTAGAGCAAACGGACGGCTGGTTCTTTCAATCCAGAGGTGGCATGCAAGGTCCGTTTCAAACGGAAGCGGCTGCCGAGCATGCGCTGAATCAGCACATTGTAAGTTCTCAGGATAAAAACCAAGAGTCCTCGGAGCGATCAGTCGCCTCCTAAATTTTTTTGAAGTATCCGCTGAAATGGCAGCGTCGCTCTAAGCCCCGAGCTTGAGCGATGCTCGATTGACATTGCTTTCGGCGGGTTTGTCTTGCTGCGTCCCCGCTGGCTGCGTCCCTAACCGTTCTTCTACAACGACCGTCCTACCTATCGTTCCTATCTGGTCCTGTTCTTTGATAGCATCAGCTCGTGTATGTTGCACCTGTCCTAAGTAAAGAGAATAAGAAGATATGAGCGAGAAAAAACAGCCTGGCGACAATGAATACGCCGAAGATTATGAGGACGTTACCCAATATCCGCTAGATGAAGGCCGAGAATTTGAACTGCGTGACAAGCAGCGCGAGTGCACCTTTATGTGGACTAACAAAGCAGGTGAGCCGGTTGGTGTGATAATGAGTTATCTCGACACGGAAGATGGCCGTTTGTGGCTGACCGGGGCCGAACAACGCCTGCGATTTAGTGCCATTAAGCGGGATCCGCGAACCTGTGTTTGTATTAGCAGTGCCGGCACAGATATGGGACCCGGTAAAACCGTTACCTACAAAGGGGTTTCGGTCATTCACGACAAAGCCAATCGAAAGATAAAAGACTGGTTCTATCCAGAGTTTTCCAAAAAGCTCCGAGGGCCGAAAAATGTGGCACGCGTGCAACAATTTGTCGAGTTCTTAGACTCTCCAAGGCGAGTAGTAGTGGAATTTATTCCTACCAAGAAAATTGTTTACGACGGTGAAAAAATGGCTGCTGCGACACCTGAAGTCGGTTAAGTCTATTTTTTTGCTACGTTTGGCGTAAAAACCAATAGAGTTTGAAGAAGTTGTTAACGGGCGTCGTGGTATCCGCGGCTACAAGCCGGATCCTGTACCCCAGGGAGTGCTAGAAGAAGTAATCGCTTTGGCGGCCTATCGCAGAAGTTGCATCTTTTGGGGGTTTTGACTAAGCCAGCAGATTCAATTTGAATAACCGCCGAATGATCCCATAGGGCCTGGGAATACAACCGGGCTTTCAGCACCATTTTTGGCTACGCTACTGACTCCGAAGTAGTAGTTGTCTACAACAAGATTTTCGAATTGGTAGCTCGTCACGTCGCCGACATAACGATTATGCTCCCACTGGTTGCTATCAGTTAGCCGCCAGTAAACCCGATAGCCAGCCAAATTCGGCGCTTGTTGCTGTGGTGGTCGTTGCCAGCTAATTACTGCTGATGCACGAACGGCGCCTGCTAGTGTGACATTGGCCGGAAAGGGAGGTGCCCAGGCCATCTCGGCAAGACTTGCAATGTTGAGCGCGGTTATCTTACGTACATAGTCGAAGTTGACACCCGCAATTACGTCGCCATATTGCCGATCTGCTTCAGTCCGTATGTCCTGATGCTGGCGATCGTAGTGTTCATGAGTTTCCATAATGCGCACGCCCGGAATGCCAACGGCGTTAAACGGCCGATGATGACCACCACGGCCAAAGCGGTCCAGTCTGTACACCATCATCACATCTAAGTTGTTGAAGTATTTGTTGGCTTGGCGATCAATGAAGCGCGCGAGATTGCGCGAAGGGCTATCGACTTCGCCGCCACTAAAGCGCCGAATACGAGCTTCGTCAACAGTTTCTACAGCGCGTGTGCCTTCAGAAAAAACCCGAACCTTCGAGTTGTCGGTAACACCATCTATGCCTGTTATATTGCCGATCATGTCGTTGTTTAATACTGCTTTCATTCGCCAGTTGTTCTTTAAGGCGAAATCGGCGACGATTTTTCCACCGAACAACCCCTGTTCCTCACCGGCAAGGCCCAAGTAGACTATAGAACCTGCGAATTGGTGCTGGCTTAGAATCCGGGCGGCCTCGATCACTCCAGCCATTCCGGTAGCGTTGTCGTTGGCGCCTGGACTTGCATCAATGGCGTTAAGCGGATCAGAAATTCTAGAATCTATGTCGCCTGACATAGCGACGTAGCGACTGGTATCTGAGCTACCTTTTTGTACGGCCACGACACTTACTACGTCCACGGGGTTTGGCAGACGAGCTTCACCTGAGATCACTTGGTTGACGTAGTAGACCTCAAGGCACTCCCCGCAGGCGGTGCTGATTGTGTCGAATTGAGTTTTTATCCAACGTCTAGCAGCACCGATTCCTTGGGTGGTTGATTGGGTGTCGGATGCGGTGTGACGCGTGCCAAAGCTCACCAGATGCCGAATATCCTGTTCTAGACGAACTGCGGAAGTTTGCTCCGCTAGTGTGTGTATTACTGGTAGTTCAATTGGCGGGATCTGCTGTGCATTGGCCATGAAAGGTACTAATAGACCCATCACGAGCAGGATCATCCCTTGCCGGTTGCTCAGTTTGCGACTTGCTGTAGAGTTTTGTCTGCTGGAGCGGGCTGCAAATAACATGAACTGGAAACCTAGTCAGTGGTGCCTGACGAGTCTGCCATAGCGGGCGGTCCTATGGCAGACTTAGGTTGAATGCGATTGAGGAAACCCAGAGGAAGCCATGAACGAAATTGATCCGTTGTTTGCAGCTGGGAACGGTTTGTTCGGTCGCCGATTCTTCCTGCAATCTGGACTGGTGGGTACCACGGCACTGCTGACGGCGAAGGCGGCTGGCCTGGCCCGCCAACCTTGGATGCAGGCTCAAGGTGCGCCCATGAGTAAAAGTGGAGAACCGTCAAGGTTTGAATCTCATGTACAGCGAGTGTCTATTGCTGCCCAACCCGGCACCACGGGCAGTGGCGCCTCGAGAACGCCACTCGAACACCTAGATGGCCTAATAACACCCAATCGCTTGCACTTTGAACGCCATCATAGTGGTATTCCGGACATCGATCCGGGTGGTCATCGATTACTCATCCATGGATTGGTCGCGACACCGCTGTCTTTTGATATAGATACGCTGGCCAGGTACCCCACAGTGTCGCGAATTCAGTTTTTAGAGTGCTCCGGCAACAGTGGCGCGATGATCTCGCCGACACCAGTGCAAGGCTCGGTAAGTGCCATGCATGGCTTAGTGTCAGCTAGCGAATGGACAGGTGTACCGCTATCGCTATTGCTTGAAGAAGCGGGTGTAAGAGCGGATGCCCAGTGGGTGATCGCTGATGGTGCGGATGCGGCGATGATGAGCCGCAGCATACCGCTGAGTAAGATGATGGACGATGCGATTGTTGCCCTCTACCAAAATGGTGAAAGGTTGATGCCCGCGAACGGCTATCCCATGCGTTTGTTCTTACCAGGATGGGAAGGCAATACCAGTGTGAAGTGGTTACGTGCTCTGAAAGTAACTGATCAACCAAGTATGTCCAAGGATGAAACTTCCAAATACTCAGATTTACTAGCAGATGGTAGTGCTCGATTATTCTCCTTTGAGATGGGCGTAAAGTCGCTAATCACGAGTCCGTCGCCAGGTTTATCACTGGGACCCTCAGGCGTTTATCAAATTGTGGGATTAGCCTGGAGTGGTGCCGGAAGCATTAGCCGGGTAGAGGTCTCGGCCGACGGTGGTAAGAGCTGGGCGGATGCATCGTTAGATGCACATGTGTTACCGAAAAGCCTGACACGATTTCGGGCTGCATGGCATTGGAACAGAGCGAAAGCGGTGATTCTCAGCCGGGCAACAGATGACCAAGGAAATGTACAGCCGACCCGCGCAGTTCTCATGCGTAACCGCGGGGTCGGTGCTATCTACCATTGCAACGGCATTCAGGCATGGCAAGTAGATAGCAACGGTGAAGTCAGTAATGTTTATGTATAGATTTGCGAAGATGGCAATGTTGGTGCTATATGGGATAGTTGGTCTGGCGTACGCTGAACCCAACGTTTCACATGGTCTTGCACCTAGATTGGGTGTCGTTGAAAAGCCAGCCAAAGTTGCCGTCGAAGACTATGTGGTGCTACCAGATGGTGCCGGCTTACCCGCAGGTTCGGGCACCGCTGAACGGGGTGAACGGCTTTATCAGCGCCATTGTATTGCTTGTCATGGAGTAGCAGGCAGCGGTGGCGTTAATGATCGACTAACCGGTGGGCGTGGATCTTTGCACACCAGGGTGCCCATTCAATCTGTCGGTAGCTATTGGCCTTATGCAACCACTGTGTTTGATTATGTGCGCAGAGCCATGCCGTATAATGCGCCAGGTAGCTTAACGGATAACGAAGTTTATTCGCTCACTGCCTACCTGCTGACAATCAATGACATTCTGGCTCGGGATGTGGTTTTGAATAAGGATAATTTACCTACTGTTGTCATGCCGAATCGACTTGGTTTTGTGTGGGCGCCCAAATGAAGATTCCAGTACTATAGATAATCATAGAATCAGACAAAATAAATAGACAAATATAAGAAACAAATCAAAGGGGAAGTCGTAATGAGTGAGTTTAAAGATAAGGTTGTGGTCATCACCGGTGCCGGTGGTGGCCTTGGTAAAGCTCATGCGCTGGAGTTTGCGAGTCGTGGCGCCAAAGTGGTTGTTAACGATTTGGGCGGTAAGGGTGACGGTACCGGGTCCAGTGACATGGCAGATATCGTAGTAAAAGAAATTTGTGATAGCGGTGGAGTGGCCATCGCCAACAAGGCCTCCGTTGCGTCTAAAGAAGGTGCGAAGTCGATCATTGATGATGCAGTAAACGAATTCGGTACCATTGACATTCTAGTCAACAATGCGGGTATCCTAAGGGATAAGAGTTTCAAAAAAATGTCCCTGGCAGACTGGGATATTGTCATGGATGTGCATCTTAATGGCACAGGTTACGTCACGCATGCAGCTTGGCCGATCATGTACGAAAAGAACTACGGTCGAATCGTGATGACCAGTTCGGTGTCAGGTATTTTTGGTAATTTTGGTCAAGGTAACTATGGCGCCGCCAAAACTGGCATGTTGGGATTGGCCAACGTGTTGGCAATTGAAGGCGTGTCTAAAAACGTACGCGTCAACGTTTTGTCACCGGGTGCATCCACTCGGTTGATCAATACCATTCCTGGTCGAGATGAGGATTTGGACAATCCGGATCCAATCCGACACCCAAAATTAGTAACCCCGGCCGTATTGTTGATGTGTGGTGACGATGCCCCGACTGGAAAAATCATTCAAGCAGGTAACGGTCGGTTTTCAACCTGTGCGATGTTCAACAATGATGACTTGGAATTTGGTGCGGATGTTACCTATGAAGATTTGCTAGCACGGAAGGATGAGTTATTGGATATGAGTCAAGCTCAGGAAGGTTCTAGCTGGCGTCGTAAGATGGCTCAATCTTGATTGAGCTCGGATGTTTTATTTTGAATTTGGTGAAAGAAGGGCGATAACCCATGAACGAGGCTAATGATCTGGCGGAATTTCGAGATAGCACAAGAGGTTGGTTAGAGAAAAACTTTCCAGCGTCTCTCAAAGGACAAATACTGGGTATGGAACGCATTCAGGATGCTAGCTTGGCGAAAGATCTAGAAACCTGGCGGCAGCGTTTGGCCGAGCAGGGCTGGGGTGCACCGACTTGGGCTAGCGAGTATGGCGGAGCTGGCTTGAGTCAGCCCGAAGCGCAAATTATTGGGCAAGAAATGCATAGCATTGGTGCCGTCAATCCGATTCCCATGCTTGCGGGTATGGGTGTCACTATGGTTGGACCCACGATATTAGAATACGGAACGGATGAGCAGAAGAATAAACATCTGCCGGGTATCGCGAGTGGTGAAATTCGTTGGTGTTTAGGGTTGTCAGAACCCAACGCCGGTTCTGATCTGGCTTCATTGGCAACTAAGGCGGTAGATGACGGTGACAGTTTCGTCCTCAATGGCCAAAAGGTATGGACTTCAGGTGCAGATATCTCGCAATGGTGTGGTGCGCTGGTACGAACCGACCCGAACGCGAAAAAACACCATGGTATTAGTTTTGTCATGTTGCCTATGGACCAATCCGGTGTGGAAACTAAACCGATTCGACTGATCGCTGGCGCATCACCTTTTTGTGAAACTTTCTTTAACGACGCTCGCGCTGAAAAAAGTGACCTACTGGGTGATTTGAACGACGGTTGGAATGTCATCAAGCGTCTGCTGCAACATGAGAGACAATCGCAAACTACAGCGCGCCAATCTAGCAGTAGTACTGGTGAGTCCATGCAGGCTGTGGCTAAGCGCTATGTAGGTGAAAATCCTGACGGTACCTTAGCGGACAGTGATCTTCGATCTCGCTTAACTCATCATTTGATGGACACCCAAGCTCACGGTCTAACTGTTTCAAGAATTACCGCGGAGGCGAGGGGCAATCCGCAAGTGAGTGCCGCAGCGTCGATCCTAAAAAATTCGGCAACGACCGTAGCGCAAACGAAAGCTGAGTTGATGTTGGAGCTAATGGGAAGTCAGGGTGTCGGTTGGGAAGGAGAAAATTTTACTGATTCTGAACTGGCTAACGTTCGGGAGTGGTTATCAGGTAAAGCAACCTCTATATACGGCGGTTCTTTCGAAGTGCAAAACAATATCATTTCGAAAAACATTCTTGGACTTCCCGAAACCACACAGAAAGGTTAAGTAGTTATGGCAGCACTATCTGAAGAACAGTCAATGGTAAAGGACCAAGCCAAGGCATGGGCTCAAAAGCAAGCGCCAGTACAAAAATTTCGAGACATGCGAGACAGTGGTGCGGTAATGAGTTTTACCCCAACCACCTGGCAAGGCATGGTCGAGATGGGTTGGACCGGTATAATTGTACCAGAGCAGTATGGCGGGTCGGACTTGGGCTACCTCACCTTTGGCGTGGTATTAGAAGAATTGGGCCGGCAACTCACGGCATCACCGCTACTGGCTTCAGCCTTGGTTGGTGCATCCGCTGTATTGTTGGGCGGCGCCGAAGTACAGAAGCAAGCCTTATTGCCGAAGGTTGTTGACGGCAGCGAAATATTGACGTTGGCTGTTGACGAGAAAGCTCACCACAATCCAGAGAACACTGAGCTTCGTGCGAAAAAGAAAGGTAAGGGTTTCGAGCTTTCCGGTGACAAAACGTTTGTATTGGAAGGGATGGCAGCCACCACTTGCATTGTAGCTGCGAGAACCTCTGGCAAGCCTGGTGATCGCGCAGGCATTAGTTTGTTTCTGGTTCCAACCGAGGCGCAAGGTTTATCCCGCAAAGCATTGAGTACAGTTGATAGCCGAGGCTATGCGCAGTATCACTTTGATGGCGTAGCGCTAGACAGTGATGCGTTGTTAGGTGAGCTTGATCAAGGTTTTGCTTTGTTAGATGCCACCTTGGATCGTGGTCGCGCTGGGTTGAGCGCAGAGATGTTAGGTACTGCAGCCCAAGCTTTTGATCTGACATTAGAATATTTGAAAACGCGGGAGCAGTTCGGGCGAGTAATTGGTTCCTTCCAAGCCCTCGGACACCGTGCTGCCATGCTGTATTCTGCGATGGAAATGTCTCGTTCTTGTGCTGAATCTGCGCTACAAGCTATCGATACTGGTGCCGATAATGTTGCAGAGCTGAGTTCACTGTCGAAATGTAAGGTAGGGGACTTTCTCCATGAGATGTCGAATCAATTGATTCAAATTCACGGTGGTATCGGTATGACTGATGAATTTGATGCAGGTTTTTACTTGAAGCGAGCAAGGGTAGTGGAAGCTGCTTTTGGTAATCAAGCTTTTCATCGTGACCGTTACGCTCGAATTCTAGGCTACTAAAACTCATGCCAGCCGCTGCACAGGTTGTAATGGCGAGCTACCAACGATCGGTTTTTCGTGCTCCGCTCGCCAATGGCCACCCAGTTTCGCATGATCTTTACATTAAGGGTGTTGGGCCGGTGGTGGTCATCATTCAAGAGCTGCCTGGTATTGGACCGCAAACTTTACGCTTGGCTGATAAGTTTGCCGACGCCGGTTTCAAAGTCGTGTTGCCACATCTTTTTGGGCCCTTAGGTAAAGTTTCCATGCTTGGAAACACTTTGCGGGTGCTGTGCATGCGTCGTGAATTTCGAATCATGGAGCAGCATCAATCTAGTCCGATTGTCGACTGGCTACGCGCGCTGTGTCGGGACCTAAAAAACAAGGAAGGAGTTGATGGTGTGGCCGTAGTCGGCATGTGTCTTACGGGGAATTTTGCGGTTTCGTTGATGGCTGACGACTCCGTGTTAGCCGGCGTGGCTTCTCAGCCTTCGTTACCGATTGGTAAGCAAGCGCCCTTACACATGGACGAACACGAGATTACCGCAGTAAAGCAACGCTTGGATACCCAAGGTCCAATGCTGGCCTATCGCTTTGCTGGTGACAAACTGTGCCAGGCTGATAAGTTTTGTAGCTATGAGAAGACGTTTAATTCAGGCAAAGAACGGATTCGACTGAAGACCTTGCCAGGTAAAGGTCATTCAGTACTCACCCTTGATTTTGTAAACGAAGTTGGCCATCCCACTCGGCAGGCGTTCGAAGAGGTGCTAGATTATTTTCGCACTAAGCTTCAGGCGATTTAACAGCACGAGCGGAAAATGGTGTGCCGACGATTTGGGTGATCCAGCCAACAACGTACAGATAATGGCAGGAGGTGCATTGGTTTTGTAAGGCCCATGGACGTGGGCTAAACGAAAGGCCGTCGAGAAATGATATCCACCAAGGTTGCTCGAGTCTGTTGTCGTTCTTCTGGAGAGAGGTAAAACTCTGAAGCGGCAAAATCTGTTACGCCGGCCTGATGGAGTCTGGCGATGGTGTCTTCTACTTCATTAGTGCTGCCAACGATGGCCACATCGCTCGGACCGGCGACCCCTTCCCGATCAAACATAGCCCGATAAGATGGTAGCTTTCCGTACATAGATAAGTTTTTGCCAATCATTTCTCTCACTTTATCTGGTTCAGCAGTTACGCAAACCGGTAACGTGGCAATGATGCGTGGTTGTTGCCGATTGGCTGCAGCCGCCGCGTCATTGATTGTTGGCGCGATATGTTCGGCAATGGTTTTTGGTCCGACCCAGGCCAGTGTTGTGCCACCGGCAAGGCGCCCGGTAACCTTTAGGGCTTGTGGGCCTAGTGCCGCAACCACAACCGATGCAGGATCGTTAGGCACTTTGAATAATTGGGCGTCGCAGGCCAAGGTCTCACCTTGGTACTGAACAGCGCCTGTTTCCAATAAAGGCATTAGGATGCTCAGGTACTCTTTTAGGTGTCTAATGGGTTTCTCGAAGCCAATGCCGAGCTGGGCCATCATTGGTTCATGGGACAAGCCGATACCTAGTGTGAATCGTGGGCCAATCATGTCTGTGGTGGTTAGTACCTGACCTGCCAGAGTGATGGGGTGGCGTGGAAAGGTCGGGATAATGGCGGTGCCTAATTCCAGGTCTGCTACAGCAGAACCGACGGCGCCAAGCACTGTGATGGCGTCAAACCCACCGGTAGGGTGTTCGGCTAACCAGTAGCTGGCGAAGCCATCGGCTTTAGCAGTTTTTGCGTGCTCGACGATTGCGCGGACAGACGCTTTTTGCACTAAACCCGTGCCATTGATGCCGATCTTCATTGCTGCTGCTCATTTTTTAACTAGCGAGTCGAGACGTTACTACAGTCCTCAAGGATGCCAAACTACTTTCTGCGCATGTGGTAATTTGTAGCGCCGCAAGAACAAGTAAAGTGTTTGGCTTGAACAAGAGGAAAGAGGGATGACTGAAGTTGTAAAACAAGATCATCGGCTCTACGAACGTATGTTAGAGGAGTATAGACATTGAATGTACAGCCGCTCGAAGGTTTCACGGTGTTGGATTTTGGTCAGGTCTACAATGGGCCTTATTGTGGCTTCTTGTTGGCTCAAGCTGGTGCGCGGGTGATTAAAGTAGAGAGTTTGAAGGGTGAAACGTTACGTGCACGTGGTGGCGCATCCACTGCCAGTTATCCGTTCACCATGCTCAACAGCAATAAACAAAGCATTACTTTGAACATCAAATCCGCGCTAGCCCAAGATCTAGTCAAACGTATGGCAAAAGAGGTGGATGTCGTATTTGAGAATTTTGCGCCGGGTACCATGAATAAATACGGCATTGGTGCTGAAGCCCTGCGAGCAGAAAATGCGCGACTCATCTACGCTTCCAGTACAGGTTACGGGTCTTCAACCGGACCCTATCGTGATTACCTTGGTATGGATATCACTCTGCAGGCGATGAGCGGTGTCATGAGCATTACAGGTGAAGGCGATGGACCACCGTTGAAAACTGGTGCTGCGTTTGCAGACTTTATCGCTGGTACACATTTGTATGCTGGTATTGTGAGTGCTTTGCTCGGTCGAGAACGTACTGGTGAGGGTGCGACGGTAGATATTTCGATGCAAGATTGCGTGTTTCCAACCCTTGCCACAGCATTGGGTTCATTCTATCTGGCTGGCGAACAGCTTTCTCGCGTTGGTAATCATCATTCTGGGCGTTCGCTTGCTCCTTACAATGTGTATGAGGCAGCGGACGGGTATATCGCCATCATCTGTATCCGTGAAGGCCACTGGCGCAAGCTTTGCACTGCTATGGCCAAGCCGCAGTTGGTGGATCGGCCGGAATTTGCCACGATGAAACAGCGTGCGCTGAACGTCGAATTGGTAGATGCGGAGGTTAACGACTGGTCTCGTACGCGAAGTCGAGCAGATATTTTTGCGATTACTCAAGAACATGGTGTTATCTGTGCGCCGGTACAGAATTTAGAAGAGGTGGTGAGCGATCCGCACTTACACGCGAGAGGTTCTTTGCAACAGCGCTCCCATGATCACCTAGGTGAAATTGCGCAAATGCAAACCCCACTGCGGTACCGAGATATTGAACCGCCGCCTCTTACGCCCCCACCGGAGCTCGGTGCGGATACAGACAGTGTTTTGACCGAGCTAGTGGGAGCTGATGCTAGATTTTTGCGGCGCCTGAAAGACGAAGAAGCAATCTAGCCTATGCTTCTTTCTGAAGGCCAGTACGGTGCCCGCAGTTTCCGCTTATTTATTTTGCCCATGGTATTGCGACCGATGTCGGCAACGAACTCGTAAGAACGTGGGCATTTAAAACCGGCTAGGTTATTCCGGCAGAATTGATCAAGATCTTTAATATCCGGTTGCTGCGATGGATTGTTAAGCACAATCAATGCTTTCAGTTCTTCACCCATTTCTTTGTTGGGTACACCGATTACGGCCACATCTGCGACCTTCGGATGATCAACTAACACCTGTTCCGTTTCAGCGGGGTAGATGTTGACCCCACCTGAAACCACCATGTCTGAAGAACGGTCGGTTATATAAAGATAGCCTTCGTCATCGAGATAGCCAATTTCACCCAAGGTGAACACACCAGGTTCTAAGTGTGCGGCAGCAGTTTTTTCTGCATCATTGTGATACACGATACCGCGCCCAGTGGTGTCCTTAAAGTAGATCTCACCGGCTAGGTTCGGGCCGAGGGGCTGGTGATCCGCATCCAATATTAAACATTCGAAGGGTGGCAGCGTTTTGCCCACAGAGCCGGGATGAGCCAGCCATTCAACGGAGTCAATTGCGTTAGTGCTGCCTGCTTCGGTTGCGCCATAGGCTTCGAAAAATACTGGTCCAAACCAATCGATCATTGCTCGTTTTACTTCTACTGGGCAGGCAGCCCCAGTATGACTGATTAACTGGATGCTCGAGGTGTCGTATCGATTTTTTACTTCATCCGGCAGTGCAAGTAGCCGTTGAAAGTGGGTGGGTACCATGAGCGTGTTGGTTACTTTGTATTTTTCGATAGCTGCCAAGACACTTTCGGCATTGAACCGCCCGAGAATAACCAGTGTGTTTTTTGCCGCAACTGCGCGAACACTGCCTAGAGGACCGGTGTGATACAGCGGACTTACCACCATGGATACGCCGGCTTCACCTAATCTTGGGTTGTTCTGTACCAGCTCGAAATGTTCGGCAACTGTCGCGCCTCCAGCAAACATCGTTGGTGGTGTTTGGGCGCCCTTGGGGCGGCCGGTGGTGCCGGATGTATAGTGCAGAAAGGGTTGTGGGGGCATGTCCGTTGGCGGTGGTGCCACCGCACCTTCGGCGATAAAGCCTTGCCATTCAATCAGTTGGTCGTCGTTTTCTGCACTACGCCAACCGACTACTAGATCGATACCGGCGGCATGGGCTGCACGCAAACCAATATCTGCTGTTTCCGGTCCGACGAAAAGGACACCTGCATGGCTATCCGTGAGAATGTACTCCAATTCCGAATCTGTGAGGTGAAAGTTTATGGGTACGGTCGAAATACCCGCCAGAATACCGGCAAGGTGGGCGATCACCGTTTCCATGGCATTTTCGGCAAATACAGCGATGCGGGCACCAGGCTCTAGTTCAGCGCTGAGTAGACGATTGGTGAGTTGGTTCAACATAGGGTCCAACTCAGCCCAGGTTAAACTACCTCGTTCATCGCCAAGGGCAGTTTTATTGGGGACCTGTTGTGCTTGTTGTTGAGTTGCGATAGCCATTGTTAAAGCTCTTGTTTACCTAGTGATTGACATTGAACCTGCGGTAGCTGGTTCAGTCGTTGTCTAGAGATTTCATGCCGCTCGGTGCATAGCGATCACCAGCGATGTTCTCTGGGGCGAATAACTTGCCGAGCTCGGTCAATTCGCCAGCGTCTAATTGTATCTGTGTGGCGGCAGCATTTTCTTCCAAGTACTTTACCCGCTTGGTGCCTGGAATCGGCACAATATTGTTACCTTGGTGAAGCAGCCAAGCTAACGCTAGCTGTCCCCTGGTGCAGCTCTTGCTACTAGCGAGCGTTTCTAATTGCTCAACCAACATTAAGTTCTTGTTAAAGTTTTCACCTTGAAATCTAGGCATGCTCGAGCGCATGTCTTTGCTATCGGTGATGGTGGCAGCATTCTTTATTGCACCGGTAAGAATCGCTCGCCCAAGCGGACTAAAAGGTACAAAACCGATGCCGAGTTCGTTACAGGCTGGCAATACGTGATTCTCTGGGTCTCTGGTCCACAGTGAGTATTCAGATTGTACGGCCGTAATAGGATGAACCCTGTGCGCTTTGTGAAGGGTGGCCGCCGATACTTCGGATAGACCGATGTGACGTACTTTGCCTGCTTCAACCAACTTTGCCATCGCGCCGACTGTATCCTCAATCGGAACTGATTTATCTAGTCGGTGCAAATAGTAAAGATCGATCACGTCGGTTTGTAAGCGCTCTAGACTCTCTTCACAACGTGCCTGTACTTGATCAGGATGGCCATCAATACCACGGCCGCCATCCTTGGTCACGCTGATGCCGAATTTGGTAGCCAGGATCATTTCCTGACGCCGGTCTTTGAGAACCTGGCCAACTAGTGTTTCGTTGTGTCCCATACCATAAACATTGGCGGTGTCTAGAAAATTGATGCCTATATCTAGCGCTCTATGCAGGGTGCGCTTCGATTCTGCCGGATCTGCTTCGCCATAGGCTTGTGACATGCCCATGCACCCTAAGCCAATGGCGCTCACTTCAAGAGTTGCGAGGTTATGCTTTTTCATTGCGTGTCCGTATTTGTTTAATGGATATCAGTTATCTGTTAGCCGGTCGCAGGAGGGCGGCAAGTTCTAAGTCATCTGTAGCGGCACACTGGCGTTTGACCATTTGGGACATCCAGTCGAAGGCCCTTTGATTGGTTGTGTCCAGGGTGCCAGCAACTACCGCAACATAGGCCCAGCTGTGCAATACGGCACGTCGATAATCCTGCCAGGCTTGATCACTATCGTAAGCAATATTCAGGGTAGCTAAGCCCGCTAAATACCGAGTTAGTAAGGATCGCTCATGTTGCCGTCGAACTTCGGTTTGGGTGCTCTGCGCCAACAGTAGGGCGACATCGATCAGGCCTTTGCCTAGTAGGGGGCCCTGCCAATCAAGAATTGCCATGGGTACGTGTTCAGCTTTAACACCATACAACAGATTCTCCATGCGAAAATCGCCATGGGTTAGTGTCGTTGGAGAAGCGTTCATATACTCCTGTAGCACTGGTAGTGCTCTTAGAAAATCTTCTTTCAGATTTGCTATTGGTTTTGGGATAAATTCCCCGAATATTGAGACCATGTTGTCCCAACCAATACCTGCCAGGTTCTGCATGTTGGTAGCATGGTAGCTGTTCGCTACACCTGGTATCCATTCGATCTGATCCACCTGCTGCCAAAAGGCGCCGTGCAATTTGGCCAGCTCGTCGATAGCGATTACGGTTTGTTTTAGAGTAGCGCCAACAATTTGGTCGCCTACCAGGTAGTCACCCATGTCCTCCATCAGAATAATGAAGTTATCGCCATCGAGAGCGCATAAAAAGGTCGCAGGCGACCTGGAACTTGTAAGACCATCCAATTCGGCGAAATATCGCACTTCCCGCTCGTATAGGTTGTAGCTCATGGCTATTTCGCGATTGTTCGGGTTTTGTGATGGGTATTTGGCGATCAGTGTTTGTGGGTTATTGGGGTCCGTGACCTCATAGTCCAGTACCAAACGCGACAGCTCGCTCATCATGCCAACTCCCTCACCTACTTGTTGGCGTTCACAGCTCGAAACTGTCGCCTGCGCTGAAATTGAGCCATTGGCACGGAGTGCCTTCGTGAGCCAGTTTGGTGTAATGCCCTCCGGCATTGAGGGCAGTGAATCTGTGGCCATTTGGTCTCCGCTTGCGAGCGTCTTATTGGCAGTTTGAGTGGTCAACAGTACGGCAATATTTTTGAAAATCAATTCGGGTTAATATTAGATTAAGTGCAACGAATTAGCAGGCAGCCCAATGAAACACAATATCTACCAACCATCAGATCCGAGTCTTGCCCCCGGCGAGGCCCGTTGTCCCGGTCCCACAGTCCAAGAACTCATTGCTTCCGACAAAGATCGTCCACCAACTACGTTGTTAACACAATCCTACGAGTTCTTGGGTGATGAAGATGTACCCTTGTCTGTTTATACCAGCCAGGAGCAATACGATCTAGAAATGCAAAATTTGTGGACCAAGACCTGGCAATGGGCGGTTCGCGAAGAGCAGATTCCGAATCCAGGTGACTATACGGTATACGACATCGGCCAGTATTCAATTCTGATCGTTCGGGACGAGAAGAATCGGATTAATGCTTACGTAAATTCTTGTCCTCACAGAGGCATGCAGTTCTGCGATTCCGGTAGTTCGGGTTCCGGTAAACAATTTTTGCGCTGTCCTTTTCATGGCATGTCTTGGAACCTGGACGGCAGTTTGCGCGAGATACCGTGTCGTTGGGACTTTCCGCACATTGTCGATGATGAGTTCGGCCTGACAAAAGTGCAATGCGATAGCTGGGGTGGTTTTGTATTTGTAAATCTAGACCCAAATGCCCAGTCGCTACAGGATTTTTTGCAGATACTACCGGAGCACTTCGAGCAAACGCCCCTAGAGCAACGTTATGTGAGTTTGCACACTCAGAAAATTCTACCTGGTAACTGGAAAATGTGCATGGAAGGTTTTATGGAAGCCTACCATGTGCTGGCGACACACCCGGAAGGATTGCGGAGTTCGTCCTGGGCCAACACTCAATACGATCTGTTGAGTCCCCATGTCAGTCGTTTTATCCAACCATTGACTGGTGGCAATCCGCATCACCATCAATCCTTTTCGGAAGCCCAGCGATTTGCACTCTTAGGCTACGACCCGGATAGCTTGCCAAGTGATAAAACCGCTCGTCAGCAACACGCTGGAAATTTGCGGCAGCAAATGGGCGCACAATTTGGAGTTGATCTATCGGCCGTTTCAAATAGCGTTATGCTCGATAGCATCGAATATCATCTATTCCCTAACGCCTGCTTTTTCCCAGGTGTTGTTATACCGCTGATCTATCGGTTTAGGCCACTAGGGATTGATCGTTGTATCCACGACATTATGCTGTTAACGCCGGTGCCAGACAGTGGGGAACGCCCACAGCCTGCCGCAACCGAGTATTTGGATATTGATGAGCCCTATGTTTCGCTGGCATCCTTTCGCGAAAATCGACTTGCCGCTGTACTCGATCAGGATACCGATAATTTTAAGCGTCAATGGGCAGGCATGAATGCCTCTTTAAAGGGTACGCAAACATTAGGTAATTACCAGGAAGCTAGGATTCGTCACTTTCATCACGCGCTGGGTGAGTGTTTGCGTTAGCAGCCCAGCGAGAATGAGGTGTTACTAATGGACTCAGTGGCCAAAATTTAGGGGGACACAATGGGGTTGCAACTACCAAGCGCCGAACGGTGGGCACAGATGTGCGCAGCAGATGGTGAATTTCAACAAGCATGTCGACATTGGACAGGCGGCCTCACTCTTAACATAGGCTCGAAACAGTTAGCACTGCGGCTTACCGAAGGTTCGGTCGCTGCTGGCTTGGCCGCGGGAACCACTGGCGTTATTGAATACTCCGGTAGCGCCGAGGTGTGGCAAGAGATATTTTCGGAGGTGCCTAAGCGATTCCATAACGATCTCATGGCCAATGTCTCATCGGCGGCGGGACTTTCGAGGTCTGGTGACCCGGTAGTCCATGGCCAATACTATCCAGCAGCCATGCGGGCGGTGGAACTGCTGCGTCCCCAGCCAAGAGAATACGCAGTGCGTGCATCAGATGTGGGTGTGGCTGGCCGGTTTGATATGCCGGTCGGGCGTTATGTTCACCTAAACCTTGGTGGATTCGATCATCGCATCTATTTCGAAGAGGCGGGGCAGGGTATACCCGTGCTTATGCAGCATACCGCCGGTTGCCATGGCAGTCAGTGGCGTCACCTGTTCGAGATGCCGGAAATAACCGAGCGCTTTCGGCTTATTGCCTATGATTTACCCTGTCACGGTAAGTCGGTACCACCGGTAGAAAAAGATTGGTGGTCACAGACCTATAATCTGGATGGTGAGTTTTTGCGCTCAGTACCTGTGCAACTAGCTGCTGTCCTAGGTCTGCATCAGCCGGTGTTTATGGGTTGCTCTGTGGGTGGGTTACTAGCGCTTGATCTTGCGCATCGATATGCGGATTTGTTTCGTGCTGTCATTTCGGTGGAAGGTTCGTTGAAGGTCGAGGGTGATCTAAATCACTATGGCGAATTGTGGCATCCTCAGGTGAGTAACGAATACAAAGCACGGTTAATGGATGGGCTCATGTCGCCTACCTCACCTAAGCCCTACCGCAAAGAAACCAGTTTTGTTTATGCTTCTGGTTGGCCGCCGGCCTTTCTTGGTGATCTTTACTACTATGTGGCGGAATACGATATGCGTCAGTCTGCGGCTGAAATCGATACGAATAGGGTTGGTGTACATATTTTGTCTGGTGAATACGATTACAGTGGCACATCAGAGATGGGTAAAACCGCGCACGAGGCCATCGCTGGTTCCACTTGGGTAGAAATGCAAGGCGTGGGGCATTTTCCAATGTCTGAGAATCCGGATGCGTTTGCAGAATATCTACTACCTATTCTAGATCAGATTTGAACTAGCGATTTTTAGTCGCAACACCCTTTTCTCAAACTATTTGTCTCATTTATTAGGGGAACTTAGATGCGAGTTGGTATTTCTCTACCGGTACGCGAGCTAGCCAAAGATCTTGGCGCGATTAAAGAATTTGCGCAAGCGGCGGAAGATTTAGGGCTTACGCATTTGCGGGTACCCGACCAGGTGATTCGTCCGGAAAGTGGTCATTTGCATGAGCCGATTACTTTGTTGTCCTATATAGCAGCGGTCACCCAGAAAATAGAATTGGTGCCGTCGGTGATTGTTTTGCCGTTACGCCAAACTGCGCTCATTGCTCGTCAAACTGCGGCTCTGGATGTTTTGAGTGCGGGGAGATTGCGACTAGGCATTGGTGTGGGAGCTAATCCAAGCGAATATCAGGCTATGGGTGAGGACTTTCTTACCCGTGGGGCTAAATGCGATGAACAGCTCGAACTCATTCATCAGCTATGGGCACAGCCATCAGTAACTTTTACCGGTCGCTTTCATCAAGTTGTTAACAACGGTATTAACCCTCGCCCCATTCAACAACCGATTCCCATTTGGATTGGCGCGCGCGGAATACCGAATGATGTCGTTGTACGTCGTATTGGCAAGTGGGCATCAGGCTGGTTCGTGTTGGCTACACCGGTGGAATATCCCGACGTAAAACGAAGAATTGATCAGGCAGCGTTAGCTGCTGGTCGAAAGCCTGAATCCATCGGTGGTGAAGCAGGAGTCGCCGTGGTCGGGCCTAGAGAGGGTGAGTGGCGGGATAGAGTAACGAACTGGCACGACACCGGTCTTACGCATCTGTGCCTGCGAACTCTGGGAGGTGGGCTGGCGCCCGCTGAGCATCTACCGA
Organism: Phascolosoma agassizii; assembly: GCA_035593235.1. Classification (NCBI taxonomy): domain Eukaryota; kingdom Metazoa; phylum Annelida; class Sipuncula; order Phascolosomatiformes; family Phascolosomatidae; genus Phascolosoma; species Phascolosoma agassizii. The sequence continues at coordinate 91,542 of JAVJHY012148883.1, forward strand.
AGATGCGCGAGGTGATTAACTCTTTGCCGATTTAAACTAGCGCGGCGGATACGGCATCACAAAACTCTACTGTGCTCGCTTGGCCGCCAACATCAGGTGTTAAGCAGTTGCCTTCTCGGTACACAGTCTTTACAGCTTTTCGTAATGAATCGGCAGCTTCGTTGAATGAAAGATAGTCGAGCATCATCGCAGCACTCAACAGATTGGCGGATGGATTGATAATGTTCTGCCCAGCGATATCAGGTGCGGTGCCGTGGGCAGATTCGAAATAGGCATAGTCGTTACCATAGCAGCCACTGGCTGCCAGCCCCAGGCCACCTACCAAACCGGCTGCAGCATCTGACAATATATCACCGTAGAGATTAGGCATCACAGTAACATCAAATTGATGGGGGTTGGCGACTAATCGACAAGCGAAATCATCGACGATGTAGTGGTTGAACTCTACATCCCGATAATCGTCTGCTAGCTCCTTGGCAATTTCAAGAAAATAACCGTCAGACTTGGGCAACATATTGTATTTGGAGGTGACGGTTAGCAGACTTCGGCGCTTGCGTGCCAGTTCGAACGCGAAACGAACCACGCGTTCTGTACCTTCGCGGGTAATAGCTTTGATTGCGTACCGACCTTCGCCAAAATCGGCTAATGGTTTACGAGCGGTGGCACTGTGCAAGCCTAAGTTAGATAAATCCTGCAAATCGCCTTCAGTGCGCAAGTATAGATCTTCCAAATTCTCCCGAACGATAACGAAGTCGATCCCGTGTGGTTTGGCCAGCGCGCTTGGTATACCGTCGAAGTACTGGGCGGGTCGTACGTTGGCGAAGGTTTGTTTTCCCCAACGCAAGTACATCAATGCCGCACCGCTTGATCCACTTGTGGAGCCGAAAAATGTGGTGTCAGCCTGGTCGATCAGATCTTTTGCTGAATCAGGAAATGGCGAGCCGAGTTGTTGTTTGGCCAGTTCGCCGACCGCTGGGTAAGTCCAGTGTATGCCTAGATTCATGCTATCCACCAACGCGATGGTGGGCTTGACAGCTTCGGGAGAGGCATCGTCTCCCTCAATGACCGCGACTGTTTTCATTAAAGTGTTAACCAACCTCCATCGCAGGGTAAATAGATGCCAGTGACAAAGTCACTCATTTCAGAGGCTAGGAACAGCGCTGCCTTGCCTTGTTCCATTGGATCGCCCCAGTGCCCAGCGGGTAAGCGAGATATCCGACTGGCCACTGTGTCGGCCAAAGGTTGGCCGGTGATGGGTGGGGTGCTGCTGCCGAGGCTCGGCGCAGGTCCGTCCTGTACCCAGGTAGGCCCAGGTGCGAGTGCGTTGACATTGATCTTGTGTGGCGCGAGCTCAAGTGCCAGTGCTTTGGTCATCTGAGCGACGGCGGCTTTAGAGCCATCGTAGGTAACGCCCACGCCGGGGGTAACTGCCTGAGTGGATGAAATATTAATGATGCGTCCACCTATGGCCTGTTCGATCATGATCTCAGCTGCAGCCCGACAGCAGTAAAACACACCGTCCACGTTAACCGACCACAGGGTTCTCCACATTTTGTCGTCAATGCTTCGCACCGGCCCGCCATATTGCTGATACACACCGGCGTTATTAACTAGAATGTCGAGAGATCCAAGACTACTGGCGGTTTTTTGCAATGCCGAGTTCACAGCCTGTGGGTCGGTGACATCTAAGGACATTGCGCTACCACCGATATCATTTGCAGTGGCCGCCGCACCTTCGCCGTCTATATCGCTTACCATCACTTTAGCGCCTGCCATAGCCAACGCAGTGGCGATGCCACGGCCGATTCCCTTGGCACCACCGGTGACATGTGCCACTTTGCCGGTAAGGTCGATCCACTGATTTGCTGATTCCATAGTTATCCTCAATCGTTTCTAATAGTTTTTTTTACCCTAAAGGAAGAGCATTGGCCACAGACACAGCTTACAACACCATCAAATATGAAGTATCTGAAAAAATTCTGACACTGACACTGTCTCGACCTGAGCAGCTCAACGCTTTTACGGTGGAAATGTCGCATGAATTAATTGATGCGTTTCAGCGTGCAAGTGAAGATGATGCCGTCGGCGTCATCGTGGTTACTGGTGCCGGGCGAGCCTTTTGTGCGGGCATGGATCTAACCCGGGAAGGCAATGTTTTTGGCCTAGATGAACAGCAAAAACCAAATTTGCAAGACATGCGTGAGCGAGCAGACGATCCGGTCATTGTAAATGGTGTTAGAGATTCTGGTGGTCGGGTCACCTTGGCGATTTATGAATGTAAGAAACCAGTGATCGCCGCAATCAACGGTCCGGCTGTTGGTATTGGCGCTACTATGACCTGTGCGATGGATATTCGCCTAGTATCAGAACATGCCAAAGTTGGATTCGTCTTTAATAAAATCGGCATTACGCCGGAGGCTTGTTCGAGCTGGTTCTTGCCTAGAATTGTTGGCGTGCAGGTGGCACTGGAATGGTGTTACACAGCGGAAATTCTAAGCGCTCACGCTCTAGTGGCAGATCGTTTTGCCAGAGCCGTATACCCAGCTGATGAATTGCTCAATCAAGCTAACACACTCGCGCAACGCATCGTGAATCACAGCCCAGTCGCGATCGCCTTGACCAGGCAAATGATGTATAGAAATGCTGCCCAAGATCATCCGCGGCATGCCCACGAAGTCGATTCGCTAGCAATTTTCTATACCAGCCTCAACAGTGGCAAAGAAGGCGTGCAGTCTTTCTTAGAAAAGCGCGATGCTAACTTCCAAGACAAAGCCAGTACAGATATGCCAAACTTTTATCCCTGGTGGTCATAAGGAACTATTGAGCCACATGTCAGTTCAGTCTGGTTTATCAGCGGCTAATGGGGATATGTATGAATAGATTTAGCGGCAAGTCCGTGATCGTCACTGGCGCAGCTTCTGGCTTTGGCTCTGCCATTGCCCGCAAGTTTGCCGGGGAAGGCGCATCAGTATTGTTGGTGGACATTGATTTGGCTGGTGCACAAGCCTTGTCGGCAGAGTTACCGGGGTCCCTGGCACTTCAGGTTGATGTGTCCGATGAAGCACAGAATCAATTAATGGCAGAAACAGTGGTAAAAGCCTTTGGGAAGATTGACGTGATGTGTGCCAATGCTGGTATTCCACACAAAGGCTCCTACATGTTGAAAATGAATGTGGAAGACTTCGACCGTATGTGGGCGGTGAACGTGCGCAGCGTGTTCCTGGCCGCTAAAGCCTGTGTGCCTCACATGCCGGAAGGGACCAGTAGTTTGATCAGTACGGCATCCATTGGCGGTAAACGACCACGCCCTGGTATGACACCATACAATGCTTCAAAGGCTGCGGTGATCACGCTAACCCGAGGCTTTGCTGCTGAGATGGCACCGAGGATACGGGTCAATGCCGTTTGCCCAGTCTCAGCACCGACCAACTTTGACTTGCAGTCCATGGGTACTCAGGATCTGAGTCCAGAGATGGAGGCATCTGTGGTTGCCGGTATCCCTATGGGCAGGCGGGCCACGCCAGAAGACGTGGCTAACGCCTATGCCTTTCTGGCTTCCGAGGAGGCGGCATTTCTAACCGGCGTGTGTTTAGATGTGGATGGTGGTAGATCCATTCAGTAACAACATTCGGCCGCTGTTACCAGAGGTAGGTTATGACTATGAATCTTGAGTCCGCAGAAGCGCCGGTTAGATTGGTGGTTTATTCCGACTACTTGTGTCCTTGGTGTTTGGTGGCGAGCTTGCGTCTGCAAGATGTCCAAAATGAGCTGGGCAGAGATCGAGTTGAGCTGGAGTGGAAGAGTTTCTTATTGCGTCCCCAAGCTAGTCACAACCGATCGTTGGAAAAATTTAAGAAGTACACTCAATCATGGCAACGTCCAGCGCTGGAAGAGCCTCGGGGTGGATACCAAGAATGGGCAAGTGAGGAAGGCCCGCCGTCTTCCAGTGTGCCACCTCATCTGGTAATGAAGGCTGCCCGTCGAATTAACGCTGTTGCGGCAGAAAAACTGCATTGGTTGTTGTTTGAAGCCTACTTCCAGCAGAGTCGGGATATCACCGCGCACCCAGTCTTGGAGGATTTGTGGTTAATGGCTGGCTTACCTGGTGAACGTTTTACAGAACCTTTTCAAGATCAATTGAATGAGGAGCTACGCAAAGAAATCGTGGCGGATCACAACGAAGCATTACAATACGATGCCAATGGGGTTCCAGCTGTTCGATTGGCGCACGCGGAAGTGTCACTGGCTGGCGCATTACCGACGGAAATGTACCAGCGATTGATTGAACGTGCACTAGAAGCCTGCTAGTTTCTTGAACCTTAGTTCCTATAACCTCTATCCCTACAACTTCAATTTAACCACCGGCTTTACACACTGTCGTAGCGTGAGCGAATCCATATTCAACGTTGTGTTTACAATTGCTTAACGCGCCGAAACGCTGGATATTCATTGGCTTAGGATGGTTGTGTCTGGGTCTTGGTATAGTGGGCGTTCCGCTGCCTCTGTTGCCTACTACGCCTTTCCTGTTGCTTGCTGCTTATTGTTTTGCTCGAGGTTCCGCTCGGTTACACAACTGGCTGTTGCATCATCCGCACCTAGGTCCGCCGATTGCCAATTGGCAGGCGCACGGTGCGATTGCAGTGAGTGCCAAGTGGGCGGCAACCGCAAGTTTGGTAGCGGTTCTGGGCTTGAGCATTTTTCTCAATGTGAAATTGTGGATTGTGTGTGTTCAAGTGGTCACATTGTGTTGTGTGGGAATTTTTATTTGGTCCCGTCCCAACCCCCCAGCGAGTTAGTTCAAGTCAGCTAGATTCATCTCCGTGCCAAAGCAACCACATGGCCACCCAGCAGAGGGCATGGGAGACCTCGAAGCCTCGAGTTCGCAACATGGTAAACACACTTTACATATGAGTTGGTGGCGATTTTGTGCTCAAATTGTGAGGTTGTACACGCGTTACACTGACAATACCCAGGTGAATTGCGCTACTATATATAGTGCCAGCAAGGATACGATTGGTTTCCCAAATCTTAGTATCGTTGTAGTGGACCAATCTAACGGATCCAACGGTACTAATGAAACCGATGGATCGAATGGGTAGGCAAGGAAGGCTGTGCCAACAATGCCAAGCAAGATTTCGTATTTTTCATAAGTAGGACTAAATGAACATCCTTGGTATTTCTGCGTATTACCACGACAGCGCCGCGGCGCTTATACAATCCGGTAATATCGTCGCCGCAGCGCAAGAAGAACGTTTTACCCGCAAAAAGCATGATGCCAGCTTTCCGTTACAGGCTATCAGCTACTGCCTTGAAGAAAGTGGCATGGCGCTCAAAGAATTAGATTACGTCGTTTTTTACGATAAGCCATTGGTTAAATTTGAACGATTGTTAGAAACCTATCTTAGTTATGCACCGAAAGGCTTTCGATCGTTCCTAGCGGCAATGCCGGTTTGGCTCAAGGAAAAACTGTTCCTGAAAACTACCCTCAGATCAGAACTTGCCGAACTTGGCAATTGTGAAAAAAGCGAACTGCCGAAACTTCTTTTCACCGGCCACCATCAATCACATGCAGCCTCCGCTTTTTATCCAAGCCCCTATGACAGAGCAGTCGTCCTCTGCTTGGACGGTGTAGGAGAGTGGGCGACCACAAGTGCATGGCGCGGTGACGGTGACAGATTAGAACCTCTTTGGGAAATCGACTTTCCTCATTCCTTAGGTTTGCTGTATTCCGCGTTCACCTACTACACTGGCTTTCGAGTGAATTCTGGTGAGTATAAGCTGATGGGTTTAGCGCCATACGGAGAGCCGAAATATACTGATCTAATTCTGGATAATCTGCTTGATTTGAAAGCAGATGGAACCTTCCGTTTAGATATGGAGTATTTCAATTATTGTACTGGTCTGACCATGACCACGACAAAATTCCACAATCTTTTTGGTGGGGAACCGCGTGCGGCAGAAACAGAAATTAGCCAAAAAGAAATGGATATTGCAGCCTCCATTCAGAAAGTAACCGAGGAGGTCGTGCTGCGACTAGCGCGAACGCTGCAAAAGGAAACTGGCGAAAAATACTTATGCTTGGCTGGTGGTGTGGCGCTCAACTGCGTGGCGAATGGCAGAATTCTGCGTGAAGGACCTTTTGAAGACATCTGGATTCAGCCTGCTGCTGGTGATGCCGGTGGTGCGTTAGGAGCGGCTGCTTGTGTTTGGCATGAATATGGTCAGGCCAATCGGCAGACTAATGGCGGTGACGCGATGCAGGGATCCTACCTAGGACCAAAGTTTAGCGACGAGCAAATCACTACTCAATTGGACAGCCTCGGTGCCAAGTACCAACGTATCGCTGATACCGAATTTTATCCGCAACTCGCAAAGATCCTGCAGGATGAAAATGTGGTGGGTTGGTTTCAGGGTCGTATGGAATTTGGTCCGAGAGCATTGGGTGGCCGATCGATCATTGGCGATGCGCGTAGCGCCAAGATGCAGTCCATTATGAATCTAAAAATAAAATACCGAGAATCATTTCGCCCCTTCGCGCCGTCAGTACTGGCAGAACGAGTTTCAGACTACTTTGAACAGGACCGACCGAGTCCGTACATGCTGATCGTCGCACCGATTGTCGAGAAGCTGCGCATAAAACTAACCGACGAGCAGCAGAAAATGTTCGGCATCGACAAGCTCAATTTAAAACGCTCTGAGTTGCCTGCCATTACTCATGTGGACTACTCCGCCCGAATCCAAACGGTTCACAAAGAAACCAATCCAAGATACCACGCGCTATTGAGTGCCTTTGACGACTTAACAGGTTCAGGCATTTTGGTTAACACCTCCTTCAATGTGCGTGGTGAACCCATCGTTGGTACGCCCGAAGATGCCTATCGCTGCTTTATGCGCACCGAAATGGACTATTTGGTCGTAGAGAATTTTTTACTGGCCAAGCCCGACCAACCCCACTGGGAGTCTGATGATGCTTGGAAAGAAGAGTTTGAGTTAGATTAATGGCTATTGTACATGAGATACCCGAACTAGATCGAACAGGGCTACGCCAATTCGGCCTGATGACTGGTGGCATCATCGCGGTGTTGTTCGGTTTGTTTTTCCCATGGTTGTTTGACGCAACCTGGCCTCTCTGGCCTTGGATCGTGTTCGCGGTATTGGGCATCTGGGCTCTGATCGCACCGCAATCTCTAAATCCAGTTTACAAAGTTTGGATGCGTTTCGGACTGTTGTTAAGTAAAATTACCACACCGATCATAATGGGTGTGGTGTTCTATCTTTTAGTGATGCCGTTCGGTGTGGTCATGCGGCTGTTCGGTAAGGATCCAATGCGTCGAGGGTATGATGACAATGCAGAGAGTTATCGAATAAATAGCAGTGAAGTACAAAAGGGTAATCTGGAGAACCCCTTCTAATGATGGATTTTTTAGGCGACCTTTGGCAATACATGCGTCAAAGGAAAAAGTTTTGGCTCGCACCAATTATTCTGGTCATGCTAGTTTTGGGTGGTCTAATTATTGTTGCCCAAGGATCGGCAGTCGCCCCGTTTATCTATACGCTGTTCTAGGTCGCTGAGGCAATAGTTGCTATTTTGCCAATTCCTGTGCGATTTCCTGGGCAACTCGTTGGGCGAACAGTTGGTGCCCGGCTGCGTTGAAATGCATGTCTCCCCGAAAGTAGAGTGACTGGCCACTACTTATAGCCTGGGTAAACTGTGCCAACGGATTAATCACTAGGATTCCTCTTTCTGCACCGAAGGCTTCTAGCATTCGGTAGGGTTTTGTCACATCAAAATCGGTTGGCTGCAGTTTGCTATAGCTGAGTGAGCGGGCTAATTCTGCGGGACTCACTGACTGGTGGGAGGGAATAAGCGCAAGCACTAACTTTATATTTTGCGCATTGGTTTGAGCAGCCAGTGTTTCTAGATCGTCAAAGATAGTTTTCCACCCAGCGTCAATGATTGGCGGGTACTCGCGCAGTGCGGTGCCAAAGGCAGGATCAATCATTTCGATGCCTGATAAACCTTCTGTGTTCTTCAAGCCAACGCTAATCAGAAAATCCACGGCGGCGGGGCTGCCGTTGACGGCATCTCTAACCAGCCCATACACAACGACTTTTTCTGCTAGGTAGCGTTTCAACCGCGCAACCAGGCTCAGTTGTTGCGCTTCATCTTCAGTATTGTCTTGGACAACGCCCGGTATCTTTCCGGTTAGCCGGTAATTGTCGATCCACTCCGGTTCGTAGACGTCGTTTTGCATAAAGGCGACAATCAAGGCATCTGGTTTGAATTTGACTCCGAGGCGTTTGAAATAGGCGATTTCTTGGGGCAGGCCAAAGTTGGTGACGCCAAGGTTGATCACCTCTAGATCAGGAACTAATTGCTCGAGAAGATCAGTGTAAATTTCCCCATCATTGATGCCGAAACCCCAAGTAAAAGAATCACCGACCACTACAACACGCTGTTTGCCTTCTATTCGTTCTAGGCTGTGCTCGGTATCTCTCAACCCCATGGAGTTGGTCGAATATTGGCTTGCAAAACTACCTGGGCGATTGTGTTCTGCTTTTATGTTCGGTTTTGGGATCCAGCCCAATTCAGGGTCTGCTTGGTAACTCGAAGATTCGGTTAAGCGAAAATGTTCCATTACCTTGGGTGGGGGTTCGTAAACGATGCGAAGAACAATTTCTGCCAGTACTAAGGCAATGATGAAACTGACAGCCATCAAAGTAATATTTTTGATCATTTTCTTACAGTAGGTGGGACGCAGGTAGACCCTGCGTCCTTTGGTCGGCTGCTAGACTCGTTCGATTATTATTGCTGGCGCCATACCGCCGCCAGTGCACATAGTAACCAAGCCTGTCTGCAAATCACGGCGTTCTAGCTCGTCGAGCACAGTGCCGATCAAAATAGAGCCTGTGGCAGCGATGGGGTGACCCAGCGCCATCGCGCCACCGTTTACGTTCACCTTGGCGGTATCTAACTTAAGATCGCGAATGAACTTTGCTGCCACTACTGAGAAAGCTTCGTTAATCTCAAATAGATCGATATCCTCAGTAGTCATTCCCGCACGCTTGAGTGCTTTCAAAGCCGCTGGCACGGGCTCATTGAGCATTAAGGTTGGATCGCCACCAACCGTGGCCATCGATACGATTCGCGCTCTCGGTTTCCACCCCTGGCTGTCCGCATATTGTTTGTTAGCGAGTACTAAAGCGGCGGCACCATCCACTACACCCGAACTGTTGCCGGCGTGGTGTACGTGGTTGATCGCAAGATCCGGATATTTGCGAGCTACTAACTGTTTGAAAGTTTCATTGGTGTTGTCAACTGGCGCATCCATGAATGCAGAGAATACGGTTTTCAGTTCAGCCAAAGTTTCCATGGTAGTGCCTGGGCGTGGGAACTCTTCTCGGTCCAACGCCAAAGTTCCATCATCGTTGTATACCGGCACAAGGCTCTTATCAAAATGGCCATTCTTAATTGCATGCTGCGCTCGAAGCTGACTTTCCACCGCCAGTGCGTCGACATCTTCGCGACTAAATCCTTCTAGTGTCGCAATCATGTCCGCGCACACGCCCTGATGTGGTTGTGGGTGGATATCACGCAAATGCAAATTGCCCCCATCAACAGTTCGATTGTCGTTTTCCGATGATAATGTTGCTGTGTATGACATCATTTCAACGCCGCCCGCGACACAAAGGTCATCCATGCCACTCATAATATTCGCGGCCGCCAAGTTGACCGAAGTGATGCCAGAACCGCAAAAGCGGTCTAGTGTTACTGCGCTCGCTTTGGTGCTCCAACCAGCATCCAATGCAGCCATACGGCCGATACATGAACCTTGCTTACCTACTTGTGTACTGCAGCCAACGATGACGTCATCAATTTCTTCAGTGTTGAGATCATTCCTTGTCTGGACGGCTTCGAGTACTTTGGCCATCAACCGTCCTGGGTGGAAATCGGATAAGGCGCCTTTACCAGCCTTGCCAATACCGCGTGGGGTACGTGCCGCGTCGATGATGTATGCGTCGGTCATATGTTGCGCTCCCAATTTGACCTTTTGTAGTCCGTCTTGCTTAGCACAGAAATAGGCTACCGAAGGTTTAGGTGAATAATGTGTATAAATAGGGTGGGGGTAGTTTAACCTATAAGCCTGCTCAGAAGAATGGACCGGGATCTGTGGTGGATACTGACAAAATTGTACTAAGACCAGCGTCTGCGGCGGAGATGGCTCAATTGGGCCAGCTGACCTCCTACGTGTACGGCGGGGCGTTCGGCGATGGGCCAGGTAATTTGCCAGCCACCGTAAACCGGCCGGAGTGGACGCTGTGCGCTTTTGCGGGGCCTACGTTAGTTTCTAGCTATGCAGCTGTCCCCTTCACCTTTCGGCTCAATGGTGCCGCCGTCAAGATGGCGGGAGTGACCGTGGTCGGCACATTGCCAGAGTATCGACGCCAGGGTTTGGTGCGTCGGATCACGAGTCAATCGTTCCAGGATATGCGTGAGCGCGGGCAGTCTGTTGCGGCGCTTTGGGCCTCGCAGGCGGCCATTTATCAACGCTATCAATACGCAGCCGCATCCCGCTTACGTACCTACCAGGTCGACACGGTGGATGTGAATTTTGCGAATGGTGATTCAGGATCCTGCCGAGTATCTAGAGCTGATCCCTTGCAAGGCATCGAAGATTGCAAAACCGTATACCGGTCATTTATAGAGCCGCGTACCGGCTATTTACATCGAGGAAGTGCTCTGTGGCGCAATAGCATCTTGCAAGAAGTAGAGGCGGATGGCCCCACTCAACTCGCACTCAGTCATGATGGTGACGGGAAGTGCAATGGCTACGTAGTTTACAGCCTACGCGCGAACCGTGTTCAACATCGATCAAGGGCGCAGGAAATAGCAGTCCGCGATTTGGCTTGGCTAGACTTGGACGCATACCGGTCGATTTGGCGATTCTTAGCTAGCCATGATTTGGTCGGGTCAATACGGTGGGAAAATGCGCCGACGGATGATCCGGCAACGCACATTTTTGCTGAACCACGCATGTTGCATACGTTAGACAAGGAAGGTATCTGGTTACGCGTAGTGGATGCGGCTACGGCTTTGGAGGCACGTGGTTACCACGTGGTGGAAGATCTAGTCCTAGAAATTTTGCCAGATACACTTGCTCCCTGGAATGATGGCACCTACCTGCTCGAGGTCGGCCCAGACGGCGCCCGATTGAGCCCGTCCAAACGTACGCCCGCGTTGCGGGTGACGGCACAAGCGCTTGCTGCGTTATACTCGGGCTACCAATCGGCTCAGCGCTTGGCTAATTGGAATTTGCTAGAAGGCGATGCGGCTGCTGTACAGCAAGCAAATCGGCTATTCGCAACACTGTATGCGCCGCACTGCCCTGATCACTTCTAGAAGCCTCACCGGTTATAGCAGATAGCGGACGCAATGCAAACCATCGACCTGTGGTTCACCGTTGGCACGGCATTTCTATGCATGCTTTTGGTTGCTGTCATTGCCTATTTCAAAACACGAGGTGAGGTGAGCACTAGCGATGGATACTTTTTGGCTGGCCGGGGCCTTACAGGTACCTTTATTGCTGGCTCTCTGTTGCTTACCAATCTAAGTGCTGAGCAGTTGATAGGCCTGAGCGGCAGCGCGTTTGCATTCAACATGACGAGCATGGCATGGGAGGTGACTGCGGGTGTTGCCATCATCGTGATGGCGCTTTTTTTGCTACCCAAATATTTGGCCGGCAGCTACTCAACCTTACCGGCATTTCTTGAGAAGCACTACGATCCTGACGTACGGCGTATGACGGTTGTGTTGTTTCTATTGGGATACGGTCTGGTCACCATTCCGTCCATTTTGTATTCCGGCTCATTAGCCATATTGAGTTTGTTCGACCTAACCGCTTTGTTGCAAATCAGTCATCAGTCGGCGCTTACCGGTACGGTTTGGCTGGTTGGTATTTTGGGTGGTTGTTTTGCTGTCTTTGGCGGCCTGCGAGCGGTCGCAGTGTCGGACACCATTAATGGTATAGGTTTATTGATTATCGGTTTGGCGGTGCCTTGGTTTGGTCTACAAGCGTTGGGTGCTGGTGATGTCAGTGCTGGATTGCAGATTGTACTGACGGTGGATACACACAAGCTAAATAGTATTGGCGCTGCAGCAGATCCGACACCTTTTGCTACTTTATTCACCGGTATGATATTGGCGAACCTATTTTATTGGGGTACTAACCAATATGTCATTCAACGCACGTTAGCTGCCAAAAACCTGGCGGAAGGTCAAAAGGGCGTACTGCTGTCCGGTTTTTTTAAGTTGCTGATTCCCTTTGTGGTTATGTTGCCGGGCATCATTGCCTATCACCTGTACCAAGACACCTTACCCACCATGGATCTCGCTTATCCGCGTTTGGTGGGTGATGTGTTACCAGGTTACCTATCTGGTTTTTTTCTTGCCGTTCTGTTGGGTGCAGTGTTTAGTTCGTTTAATTCGTTGCTCAACAGCGCTGCGACATTGTTTTGTTTAGACATCTATCAGCCTTGGAAGCGCAAACCAGTGTCCGACCAACAGATTATACGGGTCGCTAAAGTCGTTAGTTTGGTAGTGGCGCTGTTTTCTTTTTGTGTGGCCCCTCTACTGCAATATGCGCCAGAAGGATTGTGGCAGATTATTAGAATATTTACCGGCTTCTACAATATTCCTATCATTACCATTGTACTAGTTGCGCTGTTTTTCCCTTCCGTACCGGCGCTAGCTGCGAAGGTGGTTATCATTTTTCATGTGTTCGCCTACGCGGTACTCAAGTTCGTTTGGGTGATTGAGTTGAACTTCATCCATCTCTATGGGCTGCTGTTTTTCGTGGAGTTACTGATCATGTTCTTTGTCACGCAATGGCATTCAGGGCGAGACGTCAAGAGAATGCATACTATGGATGCATCACCTACCCGTGTTGCAGCCTCATCCTCCGTTGATCTAACCCCGTGGCGCTACGCCAAACCGTCTGCAATCCTCCTGATGACGGGTATCGTTATTGTATATCTACTGTTCTCACCGCTGGGATTAGTCGGTGGTATTGAGTCAGAATTTCTATGGATTGTATGCGCGATATTGATCAGTGCGTGGATTCTTTGTTGGTTGAGCATGAGAGTCGAAAATCCTAAGTAGCTCTTTTGACCACCCGTGATGTCACTCAAATAGAGGCTATGGTTACTGAATTTGTTAGTATCCATTTTTTACCTCGCCCTCATTATTCATTCAAATATTTGGAACCAATATGCCGGTTGATGAAAAAAAGCTCGAGCCACTAGCTTCCAAGATTGCGGCCAAATTACTAAAACGAAAACAAACAGTTTGTGTTGCCGAATCTTCCACAGGTGGGTTGGTTAGTGCTGCTCTGTTAGCTGTGGCTGGTGCCTCTGCCTATTATCGTGGCGGGACCGTGATATATACCTTAGAAGCCCGTAGAACACTGCTTGGACTACATCGCGCTGATGTAGCGGGCCTTGAGCCATTGACGGAGCCGATGGTTGCAGTGTTTGCGACAAAGGCGCGGCAGCAGCTTGACACTACCTGGGCCATTGCTGAATTAGGTGTAGCGGGGCCTACTCCTGCGCGGTACGGCCATAATCCAGGCATTAGTACATTGGCTGTTGATGGTCCCGTCAGTCTAACGACTACTATTGAAACTGGTGATAGTGATCGCGAACACAACATGTGGGCGTTTACCGAAGCGGCATTGCAGTTGCTTGATCAAGCTCTTGCAAACAGTTCGTAAGAACAGCGCCGCGGACTATTTACTCGTTGCCTGAGTAACCACCGTGCCGCTACTGATCAATTCAGCAATTGCTGCTTCATCGAAATCCATTTCCCGAAGTACGCTCATAGAGTCAGCGCCAACATCAGGTGCTCTGGACGGATTCAGCTTGGTTTCTTCACGAATGTTGATAGGGCTGCCGATGGTGAGTCCGTAACCTTCACCCGCATCTTGGGTTTCAATCACGATACCGTTGGCCCGGAGTTGTTTGTCTTCGAGGACCTCGGCCATAGTTTGTACTGGGCCATAGGTAATACCAAACTGGTCGAGCCGATTGCATAGTTCTTTGAAGTCAAATTGACTAACAGCACCGACCATTTCTTCCATGAATGCGTGACGATTTTTGATCACTGCTTGGGGGTTGCTGAATCGCTCGTCATCCAACCAGTGTTCGGTGTTGAGTGCTTCTACTAAGCGTGGATACTCGCGAGTGGTATTGATCATCGCAAAGACGATGTATTTACCTTCGCTGGACGCAAATGCAGCAGCGAAGGGGTTTACCCAGCCTTTAGTTTGGCGATAAACACCCAGGTCATTGCCCGCAACCACACCTTGTAATGCCATACCGTTGGCCCAAACTCCAGTTGCTGACAAGGAGGTGGACACAAAGCAGCCTTCGCCGGTTTTCTCTCGGCGGTACAAGCCGGTCATTATGGCCCCATAGAAGGCAGTTGCAGTAGAGTGGTCGCCCATACCGGGTGCGGCCGCGAGGGGGGTTTGGCCTGGGTCTCTGATAAATTCCATCATTCCGGAGCGTGCCCACCACGCGGTGACATCAAACGCTCGCCGCTCGGTTTCTGGTCCTTGTGTACCATAACCACTAATATGTGCAAATATCAGACGTGGGTTAATGTTCTTCAAGCGTTCGTACTCGAGTTGAAACTTTGTTAACTGCCCTGCCAGAAAGTTGGTGGTGAAAACATCCGCCTTGGCAATTAATTTGTGTAGTACCGCCTGACCTGCATCTTTACTTAAGTCGACGGCGAGGCTTTTTTTGTTACGCGAGGTGAGCAGCCAGTGGTACGGAATCGGGTGTCCAGCGACCAGGTTGCGATAACCATCGCCTTCGGGGGGTTCGATTTTTATCACATTGGCGCCGAAGTCTGCCATGATCGTGGCAGCGCCAGGGCCTGCTAGGTAGCTAGCGGCATCCACGACAGTCAGGTCGGCAAATAAGTGGTCCATGTGGTGGTTACCTATACATTCTGTTTCTACTCTAATCTAGCACCTGTGTGAACTACGTGCGAGAGTGAGGCAGACTTTAGGCATTCGGGTCGTCCATTCGAGAAAGTTATGGCAGAAGAATGCGATGGCAACACTGTGGTAGGGGGTTTGTGGTTAGTGCGACTTACTTTGAATTGCCCATATTCTTGAAGGTAATGGCGGGTGCCGATCCGGAACAGACGCAAACCGCGAGAGCGATGAAAGCAATATTTAGGCACTAAAAATACATCTCCATAGCCAGTGGCGTCAGCTTATGCCTATTGATGCAATAGCGTTCCTTCTGGTGACAATTATTCGCCAGTAAAAACGGGCTGTCTTTTCTCCAGAAATGCAGCTACTGCCTCTTTGTGATCTTTGGTCTTGCCACAGCGCACCACGCGGTCTGCTTCCATTGCTAAACAGGTTTTCAAATCCGCACCCACAGCCCGATTGAGATTTTGTTTCATATACCCCAATGCAATCGGCGGCCCGGCTGCTATTTGTCGAGCCAGTGCACGAGTAGCCGTAGCCAATTCATCGTCTGGTACGACCTCATTGAAAATCCCGAGGGCGACGCATTCGTCGGCACCGACTCTTCTGGCGGTGTAATAAAGTTCCTTTGCTTTGCTGACACCAACAAGTTGAGTTAGCAACCAACTGCCACCGTAGTCACCAGAAAAGCCTATGTTACGGAACGCTGTGGTGATGAAGGAAGACTCTGCGCCTACTCGAATGTCGCAGGCAAGAGCAATAGATAGGCCTGCACCCGCAGCTGGGCCGGGTAGTGCGGCGATGGTGGGTTTTGCAAGTTCAAAAAGCCGCAGTGTGAGGGTTTCTTGTTTGTGTTGTAGAGTGCGAATGCTCTCTTCTGTCGTTGGGGCTGGACCGCTATTTTTGCTACCTCCACCCATGCTGGAAATGTCGCCACCGGCGCAGAAGGAGGCACCGGCACCAGTAATTACAATGCAACCGACTGCTGGATTGGTTTCTAATTCGAGTAAGGTTTGACGTAAAGCCGGAGTTAGATTATCCGATAAAGCATTGCGTTTTTCTGGCCGGTTCAACGTTATGGTGGCAATTCGATCACTAATTTCACACAGCAGCTCTTTGGTGCCGGTAGCGTAGGTTTTACCCATGTGGATGGTTCTCCAGAATTCTGATTGGCAATTTCTTGTTGCTACAGATCTAATTGCTAGAATTGTATTCAACTATCGTATTTACTATGGATAATACACATTCTGTTCCTCGCCGCTCAGCTCAATTCTGATTATCATTAATCTTATTCTCACCTCTTATTTATTCATTGACCTAATGCATTCGCGGTGTGTCTCCTGATGGGGCCTGGTCTATCGAGCATTGACATTGCCGTTATCTTTGCGTTAATGGCGGGCGTTACGTTATTAGGTCACTACCTTAGCGGTCATGTGCAGGATCGTGCTGGTTTTTTCCAAGCGGGTGGCACGCTGCCATGGTGGGCGGTGTCAGCCAGCATCATCGCTACATTGGTGAGCTCGGTCACTTTTGTTTCTGTGCCTGCGGCCGTCTTCCGCGATGGCGGCAATTTAACCTATTTCCAGGTAATTCTAGGCCTAGCCGTTGGTAAGTTCTTCATTGCCTGGCTGCTGGTGCGTCCTTACTACGAAAGTCAGGGTATCGCGTCGACCTATGAATACATTGGCGCACGGATGGACAAAGCCACTGGCGAATTTTCCATGTTGGTCGGCCTAGTACTAAATGTCATCAACAGTGCGGTGAAACTGCTAACGGCCAGTTTGGTGCTCGATGTAATCACCGCCTGGGGTCTGCCGGCATGTGGCTTGTTTGTTTTGGCTTTTAGTGTGTTGTGGAGTGTACTGGCTGGCATTAAAACAGTAATTTGGACAGACTTTTTGTTGTTTGTTCTATTCGTTGCTGGTGCGATCTTTGCTTTTTTGTTCATGATCGGGCAAATACAAATGACTCTGCCGCAGGCGTTGGTGTGGCTAGATGATCAAGCCAAACTGGTGTTGTTCGATTTTTCCACAGACCCACAAACTCGCTACAGTATTTGGGCCTGTGCGTTTGGTGCCGTCGGATTGTCGATTGCTCTAGGCTCAACTCAAGGCACTTGGCAGCGGGTTCGGGCCTGTCGCAGCGTGGGAGATGCACAAAAGGCCTATAACTATTCTGCGCTATTCTACTTGATGCATATAGTCATCCTCGGCGTTGGCCTGACGCTGGCGGTTTTTTATGGTGAACACGGATTACCTGCCTCGGTGGCAGCCATGTTGGTGGATACACCAGACAGGATTTTTCCCTATTTTATTGTTTCGGAAATTCCGGTTGGTGTGTCGGGTCTGTTTATTGCGGCGATATTCGCGGCGGCAATATCCACTTTGGATTCAGCTCTTGCCGAGACAGCGGATGTCAGCATTACTCATCTGTATCAACCCTACCTGCGGCCGAATAAATCGGAACGACATTATCTATTGGCCTCCCGAGTTAGCCTGGTGCTGTGGGGTGTGGTTTTCTACTTGGTTGCGCTGTTTTTTAATCAGTACTCCGCTGAAGGACTATTAGATCTGACCTTCAAGTTGCCGAATTTCGTATACGGCATCACCTTTGCGACCATTCTGTTGGCCCGTTACGGCATCGGGCATTTCCGTGGATTCCTAACAGGTGCGCTAGTTGCTTGTCTGTTAGTCGGCCTCATGGTGGTTTACGACGTGGCTTTCTTTTGGTGGTGTCCGGTTTCTGGGGTCGCCATGATCACGGTTGTCTGGCTGACGGACCGACGGCCAATAGAACCCAACGGCATTGTCAACAAACCTTGGAAATCGAATTCTGTGGGAGTAGGCTGAGGCATCCGTAGCATAAATATGACCCGAAGGCTTATCCCCTGGGTGGTCTGAATAAGCTAACTCGGTTTCCCAAAAGGAAACTAGGGTTTACCAATAAAAAAGGGGCGGACGGATAGTCTTGAAAGCAACGCTAACGCAATGCCGGTGGGATTCACGGATGTAGTATGTGGGATTGTGGGAGGAGGTAGTAGCATCGCTACTATCAAGGCCTATCTTTGTTCTAGCCCTACTATGCACTCGAATTTGATTCGAGGAGGAACCTAGATGAGCCACAGTACTACTCTGGAGAAGGATAAATGTGTGGGGTGGAATCACCAAATTGTTGGCTGCGTGCTAGCGGTTTTGTTGATGTCCCTACCAATCTTTGCTAATGCTGCAGAGCTTACTCTCAGTGCCCAACAACCCAATATTACATCCAATGCGGCAAGCTCAACGGCCGCTAAACCTGGCTATCGTTCGGTGGATGGAAAGTCCGTGTACATTGTCCAGTTGGCAGATCCTGCCGTCGCCACCTACTCAGGTGGTATCGGTGGAATGGCGGCAACGACCACAACCAATGCGCGATTGGATGTTACTTCTGCTGCAAGTGTGCAGTACAAAAATTATCTCAGTGCTGTGCAGGACGCGCTAATTCAACATTGTGAGCATGCATTTGCCCGCAACATAGATGTGCCTTTTACTTATCAACATGCCTACAACGGTGTCGCGATGGACCTTACTCCAGAGGAAGCGAAAGCCATCGCGACCATGGCCAATGTGGCGAGAGTAACAAGAGAGAGATTTGAAGTACCAACGACCGATAACGGGCCCATACATATTGGTGCGCGCTCCTTATGGCGGGGTAACAATACGCCGGGTTACATTTCATCCATGGGCGAGGGAGCCGTTGTCGCCATTTTCGATAGTGGCATCAATTTTGATCATCCTTCTTTTGCCGACATTGGTGGCGATGGCTACGATCACGAAAATCCGTTGGGATCTGGTAGTTACCTGCCGGGTAGTTACTGTGATCTAGTGGACCCGAGCTTTTGCAACGATAAGCTTATTGGCGCTTGGGCTTTCACCCGCTCACCAGCAGATCCAGTGTCGCCGGATGATACCGACGGGCACGGGAGTCATACAGCCAGCACGGCGGCCGGTAATGTGGTTCTTGACGCGACTATAGAAGCACCAACAACAAGCTACACGAATACAATTTCGGGTGTAGCCCCGCACGCGAATATTATCGCGTACGATGTTTGTATCGATTCCTGTCCAGGATCAGCGCTGCTTGCGGCTATCGAACAAGTCGTCATCGATTCAGCTGCACTGCCCGAAGGAATTCATGCCCTGAATTACTCCATATCAGGTGGTAATGATCCGTACAACGACCCAATAGAAATTGGTTTTTTGAATGCTACCGCGGCAGGTATTTTCGTCTCAGCCGCGGCTGGCAATGAGGGTCCGGGAGCTGGTACTAGTGCTCACAATTCGCCCTGGGTGACTTCGGTAGCGGCGTCTACTCACAAACGTGACTTTGCGGCTTCTGTGCAAATGTTGACCAGTGATGGTGGAGTTCATGCAGATTTACAAGGCGCCGCTCTAGCTGCGGGTTATGGACCTGCACCCATTGTCTACGCGGGCGACTTTCCGACTGCCAACGGTAGTGCAAATGACACCGATCCTGCGCAGTGTTTAGACCCTTTTCCCGCCGGACATTTTGCCGGTGAGATTGTGGTTTGTGATCGCGGTGCGATTGCCCGAACTGCGAAGGGTGAAAATGTGTTAACGGGCGGTGCAGGTGGTTATGTGCTAGCGAACGCGCCAGCGAATGGCGAAGAGGTTGTTGCAGATCCCCATGTGTTACCTGCGGTTCACTTGGGTGCAACAGATGGCGCTGCTCTTAAGGCTTGGATCGCGGCCAACACCAACACGGTGGCCCAATTGTCTGGTTACTCTCTAGAAATCGATCCGTCGAACGCAGACATCATGGCGGATTTTAGTTCTCGTGGCCCGAATGCCATTGACGTGCTGAAGCCGGATGTCAGCGCGCCAGGCGTGAGAGTTCTGGCGGCTTATGCCAGTGGTGTCGGTATTGCACCACCTGAATACAATTTTCTTAGTGGCACATCGATGGCGAGCCCCCACAACGCGGGTGCAGGTGCGTTGTTGCGCAAGCTAACAGATTGGACGCCCTATGAAATTAAATCTGCATTGGTGCTAACAGCGAAACCGGCGCAACGATTGCTCAAAGAAGATGGGGTTACTCCGGCTGATCCATTTGACGTTGGCGGCGGTCGTATCAATCTCAATCGAATCCTTGATGCTGGGATTGTGTTGAGCGAAAGACCCATCAACATGTTTCTTGCGAACCCAGAATTCGGTGGTGATCCCAAGACTCTGAACTTGGCGTCGATGCAAGACAGTAGTTGTATTGAGAATTGTAGTTGGACGCGGACCATTACCAATAAGAGCCCAGACTACCGTTCCTTCCGTCTCCGTGCACCGAACAGAAACGGCATGAGATTGTCGGTGCAACCGCAAATCATGTCACTACCACCGGGCGCATCGGAATCAATGACCGTGCAAGCAGATACTCGGTTTGCCACTGCTGGTTGGACCTTTTCCGATCTAGTGCTCGATTCGAAAGAGAAAGGCATAAAAACCATGCGCATGCCGATTGCCGTTCTACCGCAGAGTAGTAGTGCGCCTGCGCTATTTACGAAAACTGTGGATAAAGATGAAGCGGCGCGAGGTGAAATACTTCGTTATCAAATCAGCGTGACTAATGGTCCAATTGAAGGTGTGATCGACATTGAGGATGAGTTGCCGGTTAATGTGGTTTTTCAGCCTGGGTCTGAGAACGTAACAATTATCAACGGCGTCGAAACTTCGCCATTCGCCGCGGCTGGTAGTCGTCTGACCTGGAGCGGCCAGCTAGCACCTGGTGGCATCGATGTTATTGAGGGCGCTGCGCCGGCTGGTTTCTTGCCGTTGTCAACGTTTGGTGTTGATCCATTGACCACACCGTCAAATCCAGACGATGGGGGTGTGTTACTCGATCTACCGGCCTTTCAATACAACGGCAGTACCTACACAGACGCCATCATGTCGGTGAACGGTACTTTAGAAGTTGGCACTGCCAGTCTTGCGTCAACGCCGGGCGCCATATCTCGATTGCCAGATGCAAATGCGCCGAATAATTTGCTGGCACCCTTCTGGGCAGACTTAGACTTAACCTCAGGCGGTGACCTGCGAGTTGGCTTGCTCAATGCGGGTCCTGATCAGTTCATCGTTTTTGAATGGTCAGAAGTGCCGTTGTTTGCCGATTCGATGGCTGCATTTTCTTTTCAAGTATGGATACTCGCGGGTACCGATCAAATTTGGTTTACCTACGGACCGCTGTCGACTACGGATATTTCGTTAACGGTGGGTGCAGAGGATGAGACCGGCAGTTTTGGCGATAGTTATTTTCACAATAGCGATGGTATGACGCCGGAGGGTACCGCGCCGAGTGCAGATCTTCAGGTTGTTCGATTGAATGGTGGCTCTGCAGTGATTGAGTTCGATGGGAAATTGAAGCGCTGCGATCGCGGTACTAGTATCAATAGAGCAACGCTGAGTGCAGATTTGGTAAGTGAGAATGCCATTTCGATCACTCGATGTGTGCGAAAGTAGATTCGATTACTTTTTCCGATGACTCAGTTAGTGGCAGCCTCGGCTGCCGCTTTTCTTTGCAGGTTTTGATTATATGTCTGGCGAGTTCCCAACGGGTTGTTTGGCTCGGCCAGCCGGGCACTGTTGTGGCGAGTTTCGGGTTGTGCCGTGATAACGATAGTCCGTGCCTTGGTTTTTCAGCACGATGAGATAGCCGGGCGTCAGTGCTTGTGTGTACATGTGCCCTGGTTGCGGACAACCCGCGCTGCCATCTGACCAAGTAACACGCTCTGCCTGTACTACTTCAATGTCGACCTTTCCTAGTCGCGCTATCAGGTTCGCCTTGGACGATTCGATGGCTTGTGCTAGTGATATTTTGACTGCCATTGTGTTTTTGTTCCCGGCTCGGACAGGTTGGGTGATTAGTGTCTCGGCGTCGGTTCTAACCGTTTCAGAT